>JAQFYE010001240.1:0-24538 GCA_034694305.1 Protaphorura glebata | reverse complement strand
AATATAACCGAGATTTTAAATATTTTTGTTGGTGATTTAAGCCTTCGTTGATATTTTGGTTTCTCCATTGAGACAAACAGTTGCAGTACGTGATGAATTTGTCATGTCAAGTACGTTGAAATTTTCTGTTTCATTTATTGACGAAACACCACTCCAATGAAATGTATTTTCAGCAGGTAATTATATGGTTATCATGAGGTTTGAACTAGCTGTTTCAATTTTAGTGTGCCGGTGCTAGTCAAATGGACGAAACAGCCGTCCACCTTCCGGTGATAGATACGTGCGGTGATAACTTGAATCAATTCAAGTTATTACGAGTTGGCTTGACATGGTTCTTATGAAAACTTAAATATTGTTTTAAGTCTAAACGTAAACTAATTTTGATTTTCGTTTCGACACCGCAATGGTTAGACCGTACTCTCCAACCCTGGGGAGCTCATTATACCACGGGTCAGACTAATACGGATTTAGCCTTTGCCAACGCTGTGATGCATCATGCAATGAATGGGGAAGTGTCAAATTATTTTGGTCAACGTTAGATTTATATTTTGTCGAGGTTTTTATGGACATGAGTTGGATATAGACGTGGAAACGCGACAACTCTTATTATTACGAACAGAATTATACTCGAAGGCTTCAAACCACACGTTTACGAATTATTCACAATTTATCTAAAAATGTATTATTGCTTCATGAGAATTGGACGCCTGAACTTTTTAGCTTGCGCAATGATTTTCTTACATTTCAGACGCCCTAGAGAACATGGTACATGGCCTGAAAGTTAAAATAACACTGGGTGTAATCTCAAGACCTTTTATCCTGTGCGATGACAGAATTCAGTTAATTACACATTTTTTATCAAATGATGGCTAGTCATATACTTCTAAGTGGGAGACTGCCCCCAACCCTACCATGGAGGTAGCATAGAAGATTAATTAAAAAGGAACTCGCTCATTTAACTTTTCTGATTCGATAGTATTTCAAAATTTTGGGCAACATTAAGGGAACCATTAGTATTTCGCATTTGATTTGCCTTCCTTGTGAGTGAGCTTTAACCTAGAGGAATAAACGCCTGTTGGGTTCAAAGGAAATTCATTGTATTTGAAAGTCAAACACCAGGAGAAAATGGGATTTCAACACCGACGGTATAATGGCATTTACTTTACATCATCTCACAAAATAATTGACTACAACTGCCGTGTACTTCAAACATCAAGCCCGTGTGTCAATTGCCAGCCTTCATCCTCTAGTAGTTTGTTCAGTTTATTCTTCTAAATCCTTTGAAATTACAGATGCAGGTAATTACCTGAACTCCCGTACTCTGTATTATGTGTATTAAAGGTTGAAATGAGTTTTCGTTGTCGGTACTTGTATTTGTGTCCATGAACTCACTACAGAAGCCATGTCATGTTAATTAACTGGAAGTGTTTCCGCGTCAAATGCACTCGAAACTCAGCTTTTTATTTTTTAAATGAATTTGACACGTAAGCTGGTGAGGAAAGTAATCTGAATCCAAAGTAATTATCATTACACAATTTACCGAATACTTTAACACCACGAGGGAAGAAATAATTCGATGGTCTAAAATATTTACAATTCAATAGTTAGCTCTTTCAAATTGATTCATGAGAAAATTGGCTAATTTTTTCCATCATGTCCTTGTCACTCCAAGGTTATCGCAGGAAATACCAAACATGCTCAAAATCAATAGAAAATAATACATCGCCTGTAATGTATGAATGTATATTTTTCACTCGCAGCAATTTTAAGAGAAGATATAAATCTTCTAACTTTGTTATTTTCTCACATGACTGACTGCATCTGTGAATTTGGGTTAAGTCTGTTCTCTGTACCACATTTTTTGGGTCTACTCTCCATTGTTTTCGCCTCATGTGCTTTCTTTTTTCTTTTCTTTTTTCTTTTCTTTTTTGCTTTTTGAAATTAAAGTGCTGCCAGGGCTTAAAATATTGGTGGCTTAGTTATGCATTTGCAAAAATGAGAATTTTGACAGGCTCGGGTAGGGCCGGGCATGGAGTTCGACTGAGATGCAGTACAGGGTGGCTCATAGTCATTGACTCATTTACATTCCAACTCGTAGCGCGTTCATTTTGACAGTCTTTTGGAATATTTAATGTGGAATTTACATTGAGTCGGTTGGCATTGGGTGACATTGAATCTCGGAAATGGGATTCATATAACCTAAGTTGAGCACAGTCTTTACGTTACCGACAAAAATTTCCACCGAATGGCATGTAATTGAAGAAATGTTCCTGGAACGATTATAGCAAGTCCCAGAATGTATATCTCATTATTAACTGGACAGGTTTTGAATAAGGTCAGTTTATTAAATTATCTTGCATTAGATGCGGAAATGCATTCGTAAATACGTCAAAATACTCAGTGATCACATGGATGGAGAGGTAAAATTTATGAATAACCCTGTACGGTTACATTTCCTAGTTGAGTTAAATTATTAGGATCCCACAAACACCCATGGAAGCTAAACCCGGGTACTGCATTACCCGGGCATCATGTGCACTTTTTCATGCACGGTCCATTTACCTCCTAGAGCCACCGTCATTCCCATCATAACACTGAATAAAATAAAGTTTCAGTTTCTTCCTTACGCCTTTAAAAATCATAAGGAAAAGCTTAAGCCTGAAAAATCTACTTGGGCATCATTTTCTAAAACCCGAGCTAAATCGGAACCACATGCATCCATAAGGCAAAGGAAAAAATGAATAGATGGAATATTATTATCATGCCGTAACCGTAACTATTTTATGCATATTATTACGTAAAAGTAGTCCGATCCTGGTCCGGGTAGTGGTTTTTGAATTGAGAAAGATGTGATGAATATAAATCCCAAGTGGTCATAAATGAAGTCATTTCATTCACTCTAGGTTAGGATGTTAATAAATTTTAATCATTGTAATGAAGATGTGGTGTGTGGGGGATATCACAGCCAAAGCGGTTGATTTTATTAACTTATTCGGTTGAAACGAGATAATTCGAAATTAAAATCTTTTATACTAATTCTACTACCTAAGCGCAACCTACCCCCCGGTTTCTTGACCCGCGTCCTTACGCTAAAATTTTTGCACAGGGTACCTCAGAAATTTTAGCCATCTTATGCTTGCAGCTCAACAACAAGCAGTCCGAGAAAAGCTGAGATATAGATATAATACAGAATATTGTTACCGACCCTACGAGCTATCCTGTTTCAAATTCACTCACACTTGACGCGCTGACAGCAAAAATTATGGCAAGGTTGAAAGGAAATTTGGATTTGGGCCGTTTGTTCGGTAAAAGTACGCCCAAAACAACTTTTTAGACGCAACCACCAATTTTTATAATTCTATGCAATTTTTGAAATATTGTTCGACCAGTTAACATGATTAATATCTTAATACTATACGTACTCTAATAAATTCGCAACAAATCGGAAAATAAAGTCTACTCTTCCTGAAAACCTCCAAAATAGGCTTTATTGGCATTTGTACTTAAATGGAATGGTTATAGACTTTCGTGTCTAAGACCTTAACATTAAAAAATTGCCCGAAAATGTGTATAATTCTATAAAATGATCTGCGAGGCTCGTATATCGGGACTAAGTCAATAATTAGTCAAGAATACCAGATTCTAACTTTTGGTCAAAATGATATCTTAATTAGAAAAGTGTATAATAATTTCACTTTAAAATTAATAAATCGGCAACCCAGTTAATGTTTACGTGCGTAACGTCTAATTCTATTGCTCTGTTATGCTTTTTCTGGATTGGATGTAGTTTTATTTAAGTCATCAATTCCATAGCTCACACAACATAAACATACAAAGATGAAATATTGAACTATCCGTGAGTGTCATCAATTCCGACACTGTTTGATAACGCCAAATTATCTAAATTTATTTTTGGTTTAAGTGTACAATCTGAATTATTCTTATAAGTCGTTCATTTCTGAAATAACTTGTTCCGAGCAGTCAAGCCAGAAATTAAGAAAGTTTCGTTCCTAAACCCAATATATTTTTTATTACTTTGTTAACGTTCTAATGAAGCCGTTTCCAAAGTAATTACACATACATATGAAGACGCAAGTTGGAGTTTTATTACTGAAATACTTACACAAGGTTTTTAATATATTTTGTTAATTGCTTTTTTTATTTAACCTGTTTGTTTGCACGACGACTTTTTTCAGACTCGGGAATATTTATGTGAGAATTTGAGAGCTCTGATTTTATCCAGTCCTTGAGTATGAGTCTGGACAGGTTAATAATTATGGTTTTGAATGACATTCCTCTCTCTCTGTATTCAGCTCATATTTAGATTAACTTGTTTAGACTTGAATTACGTAACCAGTTAATCAAAGAAAAAATTGTAGTGAAATTCTCATGATTGTATAATAATTAAAGGGGAGAGTTCTCAACATTTTGAATTACAGCGCACATGCCCTCGTTCTATGCTTTCCCCTTAATTCTTTTTTGAATACTCATGACTTCTAATTAAGTTCCAACTAAAACAAAAACTACACAATACGCTGTAGTTTTGAGTCCAGGTTACGTTTCACAATTTAATGGTAGCTAAAGAATACACGGCCAGTAATTGAAAGTCGATGGTCTGATTTACTACTACTTAGCCGGTAGAAATTGCCTCGCCGGAAGTTTATTCACTATCTTCAGTAGAATTCTGTGGAAGATTTTAACTTTAAAAATCAGGAAACGGCAACTAGTTAAATTTTGTACACTAACTTTGCTCCGGGAATAAATAATTCAGTATATAACACTGTGAGGTTTTTACCATCTATACGCAGGGGTTTTCCCATTTTCGCTTTCACAAATCTTTAAAGTTCTCTGAAAGGGTAGGAAATTCGGGTAGGACGAGGTTGCCCAATGATGGTTACAAAGACATAAGTGTATGGAGTATGGTTGTAATGCAGTAATGCATTTGCGAAATGAGGCAAATTCTGAACCGTGCAGCAGGGTTAGAGGTACTGTATTCTCTGTCGTAAAAATAGACGATAAGTCGCCATTTTATTCAAAATGTGTGATATCTGGATTCCGTAATCCCAGAACTTAGGGTGGAAAAGTCCAAGTGAAGTGTATATGGCAATAAAATTTTGTGTACTCGTTTTTGTTTAGAATAACTCTGCTTCTGGACCTTAAACCGCAGAAAACTTGATTAACTTCTACAAAATCAATTTGATATTAAAAATTATAAATCGGCCGTAACTCCTTGATCCGTTTGTTGAAAATTTGACCATCAATTCTAACATTTCGCAAACAAATGGCTTAGAAATAGAATAGACTGACTTGAAACGATTTCTTTCCTTTCATTCCAAATGATCTGTTGAAGATTTGTTATTTCTATTCTAGGTGGATCTTGTGTGCCGTTGGCGATTGGATTCGATTCACTAGACTGCCTCCATTTTCTCTTTGAGTGATGCATCGATTCTTGACCAACAAAAGAGATAATGGACATGAAGCAATCTTCAATTCTTCAGGTGTCAAGGATACACATCTGCTACGTCCCACCGGACGGCCTCAGTCAGTCAATCTGTCATGTCATTTTGTAACATATTCTGCTCATCTTCTTCAGCTCTGTCCTGGTCAACAATTCTTAAGAAGTAACATAACAAGGTTCCATGAGTCACTCCAAGTAAATGTGGAACATGTGGTCCGATTTTTCACCTTAAACTTTGTACTGGGTGATTCATCAACAATTGACTGAGGTGGACATCCGTACTCTTACTCAGAGTCCAGTAAACTCTGAATAATTTGTTCTTCAAATACAACTTATCTGAATAGAACTCGAACACCTCTCCAAAAGAAGTGAACAAAGAGGCATTCATGAGTCAGAACCCATAACGTTACGGATCTTACAATTTCTCTCAGTATGGTCCGATTGAACTAAATATTGCAAGATTCCTCGAAAAATTCTAGTAACACAATCCAGAATTCCGAAATTTTGATCTTCACAGCAGGGAGAACAAATTTTTTGAATTCTGTGGACGGAATTTCAACCGGGACTTCCTTGTATCACTCACGTGAATGCGCTTCCTTCATTTCACTATTTTGCAGAGGTGTTCTGGTCCTACCCAGGTACATTGTAATATCCGTCCTGAACACTCATTAATACTGGAACATGGGCTCATTCTTGTGGTTTGAGTATTTTCATGCCCTCTACCACCATTTTGTTTTGTAAAAGTGCTTTATGAAATTAAATAGTACAAACAGCTAAGGAATTCTTCACGAACAACGAAAGGAAAAGACAGAATAAAACCGAATATTTAATACCTAACAGAGCTGAACGAAATAAAAATTCGGACAACAAAAATTCCGAAGAAGGTCAAAATCCATTCTTTCCATTAGAAAAATTCCACATAAAAAACATCACCTCATGTGGACTTAATTTAGTCAGATATAAGAGTAAGTGATGCATGTCCGAATAATATTGTCTGATACTATGTTGCAGTCCATGAAATATATTAGAACTAAAGTCGGATCACCTATATATAGAGACCAGAGTCAATGATCAATGTAATCGATTTTTGATTCAAGCGAGTCTTTTCAATTTTTATGTTTATGTTTTCTTCATCGAATTTTAACTAGATATTTTTTTCCAGACCAGTTACATAATTTGTCTAAACTTCAAAAAATGTCTTAGAATATTTACAATTTTATTTTGCAAAGGTGGTGCTGCATTTTATAGTATATTTTTGACTTAAGTAATAATTACTGCGAAATGTGGTTTACCCTACTATACTTTTCCTGCGAATAATAACTGCAACTTTGTGTTAGAAAAGGAAATCAATATTCGAAAATTTTGCGCGTTCAGGTCGAATGGAATTTTTAGAACTTAAAGAGTTAACCTTTAAAGAAATGGTGGAGAACGCTGCTACCTCTTGTTTGAAATTAGACAGCTCGAGATCAATAAATAATTATAGGGCCGCTCTAGATTAGCAGAATACGACTTAAAGCATATTTAATTTCTAACACTGGCAATAATGGTTTACACCAAAACTTAGAAACATTAGAAATAGAATCCAGCATTTTCTTAACCGTCAAATTTGTTGAAATGTGTAAGCTACGAAAAACGGCGAAAGAATTTCGAAAAAAGTCCCCAATATAAAAAATGAGGGCTTGGTGGTACATACTGTTTGAAAATTCACATAAACTGCATCATACAACGTTAAAAAAACTAAGCAATCTGCCTGGATGACCCAAGTTTAATTTATTCAAAATAGCCCTACTTACTACAAGTGATCAGAGTTAAGAACAAGACTGACAAAGCAGACATGGGTGGTCTGACCTGATGTAATCTTACCTAGTCAGCCATGCCTGACTGCGTCCATAACATGAGATTACTCAAAAGGAAAAGGGTTTTCTGAGTGCATAAACCTGTTCAACGATCATGAGGGTTTTTTAATCGAACCCGTCTGTCTCCATCCGACAAAGCTAAACGAAGGAAAAGTAACGAGGAAATGATTCAAATCAATCAGGTCCTACACAACACTCACTTAAACTTAGGCAAGGCAGACGAACATAAAATTACCAGCTCTCTCAATCTAAATTAGGTAGGTTGAAATTCAAATCCAAATTCCAAATCACTCATGTAATACCGGGTGGGTCAAAAGTATCCATTAATTCAGAACAATTCCATTTATGGCAGGAACACCGTAAAAATGAACCAACAACTTGTACGCCCAGGTGTAGATTGTATTCTCTCATTGGTTTTTCCGTATCTTTCGTACAAACCATTCACAGATAGATTGGTTGTCTTACATTCCGAACACTCACTAACATTAATATTTGCACGCAATACCGTACGACGCGTTTTATTGATAGTCACCATATTCCGGAATTTACGTTCGAATGAAATTTCACAAATGTGAATAATTACATATTCCTTAGTACTTCGTTAAAGTACATTTATGGTGTTCAGTTCTGCAATAACGGTCGCAAAACATTGTACATTGTCACCTAATAAATAATACTCAGTATTTCGGTTAACTTAAAAATTATTTTGAAGGTAAAGAAAGTTATTGACACGCCTTGTACATTATATTAATGCTAAGAACCGGAATTTAGATTTAAAATGTCCATCGCCGGTACACAATCTGTGTCCTAAAATTCTGAGGCCTTACGCCTCTACCATTTCGGCTTTCGAATCGGGATAAGATTAGAAATTATTGTCTCCCCGAACTTCAACATAAAAATAATCACGCCACACATTCGATGGATTTGTGAATCTCGAGAGAGAAAGGAAACACATGGACTATGGCCATTTAAAAATACTTTAGATTTTATTGACCGGAAGGTGACAAAGATAAGTCTGTGTCCATTTCTTTGGTAGCCAAAGAAAGTATTTACCGTGTTGGGGAATCGACAGCTGAATGATACTAGTTTCTCTTGGGATGAAATAAAATGTTTTCAAACGTCGTATTTGTGGCACCTAAATTGATTTGGTGAGATCCAAAATGTAGCGACCTTGTTGTGTGATATGGAAATTATATTTATACATATGACATATTGGCAAAATGTTAGTTGTCCTAAACTTTATACGTAAGACTCATGTCAGGCTAACAAACTGACATGCAATATAAACTGACATATAAACCCACTTATCAATTTGGTATAATACATTCAAACTTCGAGGATTGTAATATTTCAAAATTTTGTAGCAGTGAACCAAAATTTTTAGCAAATCTGTTAAAGCTTGGGCTTAAGGACACTCAAATGCAAACATTTTTCATCTGATTTCTTATCCGATCTGACTTTTCCTACCAAAAATGATTTTTTTTTAAATTTTCTAATAAAGAGTGCTTTGAAGACAATACCGTCACGACGAACCAGGCGTTTTGTTGGATTGTCGCCTAGTAAATCGGACCTTCTCATTAACTCTAAACATTTATACAATATTTGCACTCAAATAAAATATGACAAATCGACTTGTACATTCCAAACCGGGTGGACTCAATTATATTCAGTTTCTTTCAAAACTTTCAATGGAAATTGTAAGGCTGTATTGCTGGACAAAAATTCTTACCAAAATATATGTGGCGTAAGAAATTTTTTGGTATCAGGAAAGCCAAATGCTTTAGATATTACAAGAGTGACAACAGAGGAAAATCACCTGTTACTTGAGCCAATTTTTTGACATTTCATTACGTCCTATCATACCACGTAGCCATTTTTTTAAATGTGTAAATTAATATTTGTACCAAGAATTGTTAATTGAAGCTGGATTAGTTGTGACTGAAAAATATACATACAAGGAGATACGAGTTTCCCAACTATTAGCGAATTTAAATAGTAGACTTTTGCATGTTTTCCATAATTGTTGGCATCATTGTGACGAGTTTGTAATATTGTACACGGCAGACCGCGATACTACGGGCAGAATAACTGATCTCCATATTACGACTCGCTGAACCTGGTGGGCCATAACTTTTTGACTTGCCTTGAACAAGGAGTGCTGAATCAGATTGCATTTTGTAAATATCCGTACAACGGCTCAAAATAATTCAATTTCTTCATATTAAGAACCAGTTCTACCAAATGCATTTTTGAAATGGACATACCTATTATGTATACCTATTTATAATATTAGCCAAATGAGAAGTGTCGAAAGATGTCAACTTTGTGATTTAATCAGGAATCTACAATATCAAGAGTAGTTACAAAAAAACAGGTAGATTGAAATAAACATAATTTGTCACTAAAAAACCTATCTCTAAGGTATCCGTTAGGATCCGACGGATCCTCCGATTTGCGAACACAAATATTTCTTTTAAAAAATTATACAGTTATTTCAACACTAGTGAATACGAGTGCATTTTAATAATTGTTGAGTGTCGAAAGTGTTTTATTATACCGCACTATTTAATTAAGAATTTAGTTCACTTTTACAATTAACCATCCAATATCCAACCACAAGCATGAAAAATAATATTTTCTGAAATTAGAATTCCAATTAGTGTCCATAATATCTAACCAACAGAAAACTGCAGAAGAATCAATTTGGTGTGAATTATCGGATGATTCATCTACTCCAGACTCCAGTCACCAGATTGGGTTGGTCTGGTAATAAGGTAAACTTTGGAAGGATTAGGATTCTTTATTTGATTTATCATCCGACGCAACTCCCAATGGACTTGATCTTGCGACCACCACCTAATTCCTTCAAGTAAACTTCCTCCAAGGCAACGAAAATAAGTTCTCCAGCACTATTATTATCCTGGATTCCCATCACCCTACCTAATCAATGGAATACAACCCATGATTTCTCACCGGGATCAACCTTATACTCAGCTTTTTCCTAATGCAGCCAAGTCAGAATTCTTCAGAAGAGAAAGTCTCGAGGTGATAACGTAGAAAACTTCAATCCCAACATCGAATAAGTCAAAATATGAAGATATGAAGTCGGAGAAATTTGAATTTGAACAGGATTTTGAAAAAATTCAGTTGAATTATGACTTTAGCGTTCTGCGATTTTCCTTAAACGGTAAATTAAAATAAATTATGTTGAAAAACACCGCACACAGTCCTTACGGCAAAGTAGGGGTTTTGATTTGGCTCTATCTTAATATGTTGTAGCCTTTCACCACTTCCTGAACAACTTTTGTGAAGGTTATACCCTGAAAAGTCGGGAAAAAAATAGTAAACCCGGTATTAAGAAATACTGAACAGATTTTAATCTGTGCGCTCTAGAATGATCTGGCGTTTTCAACCGAATATTGTCCCTTGTCATTTTCAGAAAACATGATGCTGTAATGACGGCTTACTGTCCAATATTCGTTCCTTCATTTTCCAAAATACGAGAGAAAACTCTTGGAATCAAAAACAAGGTGCTTTTGCTTCCATCAATTTGTTTTTGGAAGACAAAAGTTTTAGTCATTCATCACACTCTCTTCCTTATACTTTTAGTTCATACCGCATAACATAACATTACATTCTTACCAAACCAGAGCCCAAGCCTAATCTTCATCACTTTTGAAATATTAAATAAGTTCGCTCGCACCATTGTTGAAACTCGCCCTCTTCCTTTGTGTTACACTAATTTCATCATTACTAAACTTGAAGTCCATTCATTCATTCTCCTCCATTCATAAGGTGTTCGTGGAAGAAACGTTGTGGCTTACGAGAAACATTCGAATATGACATGTCTCAGGCAACAAGACTCGGTCTGGTTAGAAAAAAGACTGTCTTCAAATAAATTTTGTCCGTTTGATCTGAAGTAATAATATCGCGTCAATTAATCGGACACCTAATCCGATTTATAAATTAGATATGCTGTATGTCTGCTGGAACTAATTCAGAAAAGTTATATCATACGTGTGTTCTGATTATCTGACTGGATTCGATCTATCTTATTTGATCAAAAATTCAAACACCCAAATGAGCACTGAGCTTTGTTTCTTACAGAGTGGAATTCTTATCAAATTTAACTAAAAAATTATTACAATTTCATTAATCACACAAATATCACTAATTTGATATTTCAATGAATACGTTTTAACCTTACATCCGAAATTCTCATCAAAACCAGACAAATTCTGAGAACTAAAAAATATATTTACTCAGTTGTTGAATTGCAAAAATGTCACCAGGCTCTAGAAGTTCACATAATATACAAATTAGTAAACCCTTGCAATTTTTCAAAGTTAATTAACTCTTCATGAAAACGCATGTTAGATCGTGCCAATCAATGAGAGCATTTTTCTTTAACCAAATTTTCGGTTTAATTCGTTTCCGGTGACACACACATGACTAACAAAAGATTTTGCTACCCCTTTTGAGTGAGTGGAGAAAAATTACCCTGAGTTTGCCTTTGCCTTTAACTTAAGAAAGACTCAAGTATGTAATTTGTATTTTGACACTTTCCTTGTGCCTTAACGTTAAGATTAGTTGTAAGTTAGTGTTGTGGTTGCCAAAGGGCTGAGGGCCGTGCTGAGATAAATGGTTAGCTATTCAGAAATGGGCTGTTCTTTCTTTTCTCTCTTGAATACGTCGTTAGCATTTACGTCCCTTGACAACAATTAACCCGGCCAGGAAGGATTAAAGATTCTCTATTTTGACGGACTGAAAGAAGAAGGGTTGGATTAGCACATGTTTTTAGTTCAGAATACAAAAGCAATGAGGAATGGAATGGAAATGGAATGACTTGACAGTTTCACCAAATGTTTTTACAATAAATTAATCCGTCGAGAAATCACACTCATATTTCTTTTAACGCGTCTGTTCAGTAAGTGCGTCCAAGGAGTAAAAGGACAGTAGAGATTTCATATGATAAATTGGGGGCTGGTTCAATTCAGCCAATTTTTGGCGTCGAAGATTTTGTGTAAATTCACTACTCATTTGGACGTCATTTTTGTGTTACTTGTAGCCCAGAATTTTCAATGCAACTGCGCTGCGTTTGGCCACGTCCAGAACAAAGCGGACTTGTCCAAATGAATTTGGGCGACCCTGGTTGTAATTCTGGTCAATTGAAGTTCATTCGTTGATTAGAGTTCGAACGGATATAATTATTTGCCTGGAATTAAAAAAAATTAGAACAGTTTCTAACAATCGCTGTGAGAAAGAACAACTTTTCATTTTCGAAATGACAAGAGCTGGTATCGCCCTTTTTTCAACTGGACTTTCGAATAATTCCATGCATTATTTTAGAATTTTATAAAACAAACTCATTTTTTTTTACAAGTGTTGAGCAAATCGTAATTATTCAAGTAAAATCCGTACACTTTTATTGTTATTGAGTCCAATTTTACAAAATTATTAGAAGATCTTATGTATTCTGGCTATTTTGTCAAAAACTATTTTAAACCCAATGCTGGATTAACGTAAAATAGTTGTCCCAAAATCCCTTCGACAATTATAAACGGGGAGGATAATGTCAGAATACCGAAAGTCGAAAGTTAATGTTCAGAATTGGAGAAATGGCGGGGTGACAATAATATTCGTTTGTATGGGTTTGGCTGGTTTACGAGAACTCCGTGCCTGGCTGTCTGATAAGCTCCAATTTGAACTATAGAGATAACAAAATACACATGACAGCAGTGATGAAACTGACTGAATCCTGATTGATTAACAGTAAATAAGTTAAAAATGAAATGGTGTGCTGAACATATACACATTTTGTAGTTTGCGGATTTGTATACTTTGTTCTGCGGAACTAAGGTCGGTAGATCCGAAAAACGCTGCTGCGTCTAATTTGTACTTACAGTCGGTAGAAGATAATATTTCAATAAACAAAGTCAAAGACAACTACAAATTATTAGGAAAGTTTGTAAACAACTCTCATTTGACTGAAGGCGTTAAACTCTCAAATTATGTTTAACTATTCTCGCAACAATTAGTAATTAAGCCCCTCCGTCAAGTTTGTGTGTATAAGGAGCAACGAACCCTTTGATTGGACTCGACAAATATTTTATAGCACTATTAGAATCCATTGGACAATATTTCATGGATTCACAAGTATTTTATTTCACATGTTCAAACGTTCTTACGAAATAGTATGTTTAGGATATTGTTAGAAGTGAATAATTCTCCAGCCAATTGAATATTTGTTATTAAACTTTACAGTGAAAACTATTTCAGTTAATAATTCACTATGTATGTATACGTTTAAATGTCATTATGTACGCATTTCATTTTCAGTCAGCAATTTAAAAACACAGCCGTCGTAAAATATAATGCTTATTCTGTAGCGGAAGGACTATTTCATTTTGAATACTTATGTGTTTTGATTATTCAGGTTTCGGACTTCACCGATTGGAAATTCTTCATCGTCTATTCCCTTCAACTTTAATACTAAATTTTGAAAGTTGTAAACAATTCTGAATTGTTTTCCTTGTGTTGGAATGTCAAAAGTACATACACCACATATGCTTTTCTAAGAAAACTGCAGTCGAAAAAAGACTCCGCACAGCAACCACTATATATCATGCCATGTCCGAGTTATAGAATTTTCACCATAACGAAGAAGGGCTGGTGTTAGTATCAATAATTGATGTTAAAATTGTCAAATAGCACGCGCGACTGTTAAACGGTGCTTGAGAGCTTGAATTGTATTTTTGTTAGTTACTAATTGCTCAATAAGTTTCGAGTGGATTATAATTGTAAGTTGAAGCTTGACACAATTTGAACAATGACCTGACCTGGTACTTGAATTATGTGGCTGAACGCGATGCGATGTGCTGATTTCTCGAGTACTTTTTCAACATGAAAATCCAATGTCCAAACTCACTTTTTATGCTCGATAAAAAGATTCATGTCGAGGTTCATCTTTTTACTCATTCCTTTTGTCACATTATCTGTTCATTCATACAAAAATATCTTGAAGATGAGAAAAGGACAGTCCAAAAAGTTATTTCCTTTCATCCACGCAAAGGCATTCCCATCTTCTTATTCTGACATCAACTTTTATTAAACGAAGATAAATGGAGTGAGTGAGTGAGTGGTCCTTCATCATGAATGGCGTGGTTGACTTCAGTCACGAGGAAAAGTAATGTCATGTAAAATTTAGTCTAATATGGCCAAAACTTTCAGATTATAAAAGATCTTGGTTACGCTAAATATTTTGTAAAATTTTGTTCTGAATTCTAAAATTTTCATCAGATATTGATGTGTGGCTCATATAACAAATCGATAAATTACTTTGTTGTACATGATTCATTTTCGCACCAACATCTTGAAAAGTCACTAAAATTATTTCGGTGAAATACCGTCCCTTGTTAAATGTGAGGACAAAAATGGCATGTATGTGTGTTACGACTTGGACTTACGACTTTGATTTGATTTGATTCAAAAATAAGATGACAATGACAAGTGAATCTGCATGGTATGTTCTTCGGCTATGTTATATTCCTTCAACAGTCAGAATGATTGTGCAAAATTCCTTTGAGTCCGTTTAACGAACAGATGCTCCTTGCACCACATACTTGACCCATTTTTCACGGATGACGAACAAAATCCTTAAGAGTTGTAACAAAAAAATTGATGCGACGGAAGAAATTGAAAGGATTTCCTTCCATTTTTAAAGACTTTCGTCCGAAATATTTTTATTTGCAAATATTTTGATCCACGGCGCCGATAGATTCAAACATTTGATGGAGCAAAGTGAAAACAATAAAATAGATCTGTAGCGCTTACGCCATTGACCCGATGACGTCATTGTTGCTGTTACATATGAGAGATGGGGCGCCATAAGTGTAGCTTCAATTTTTGAATTAGCGAATCAAATTTCTCTTGTTTATAGACTTACCTAGTAAGAGAGCGTTCTCAAAATTATCTTAGTACATAACCACCGTAAAAAATGTTACTTTTGGAATTTCTAGTATCATATGGGCAGCGATCTTATTTTTGAGGAATATACCTGTGATATCATACTTAAATATTAGTTATGTTCTTTGCAGTCACAGTTCAGAAATAATACTAACGTCAATAATAATTGACCGTCTGTCGTGCGTCGGTCTACATTAATAATGACAAGTTGTAGTGAAGGTTAAGCACACAAAGAAAAGTTTATTTTGAATTATAAACTCATAAAATCTTGAGACCACAAATTATGGCTCAAATACAAAGTCGGTAATAACATAGTCCGTTTTCCGTGAGTTTGTCCATAGGGCTTCACATATTTCTTACTCAGGGCAGCTGCCGTGATAATTTGATAATTTGAGATACATCTTACAGACAATACAATGTGTACTCAGTAGATTCGTTTCCAGAATACGGGGTGTCGCAGAGATCAATCGTTTCTCTGATTGGTTACAAAAATATTAAATATTGACCCTTAAGTTCTAAAACTAATAGTATTCTTATTATACGAATTTCTGATTTTCGTAACAACGAATGTGCGCTATGGGCTTGGGCATTCAGCGACGGCTTAATTAGCTGGGATGGCTTTCGGAAATAAATATGATCAGAGAAGTTTTCTCACAAATTAAATGGACGATGTTTCAAACTGACATGCCAACCCACACTCTCATGTAGTTTGTATTTTTAGTCGATCAGAGTTAGGATTGAAGACCGTTCTATTCTCTACCTTATCCACATCTTCTGTCAAAAACAAATCTGCAGTTGTAATTTCGAAGTTAGAACAACAGAAATCCGAAGTAATACTGACACTACAAACCCCGACGCCATTTAATACATTGGAATTGTGTATACGGGATACAATTGTATTCAGTTCGCCAACTTGCACTGCAGGAAATATTCGAAAGCTGATGACAACCAGCATACAAAACAATTAAAACTGAGAATTGAGACGATACACCAAAGCTAACTAGATGATATCACGTTCATTTTTGGACAAGAATCGGCTTAAACAGCTTTACCTTTTCTTGACTTTAAGGTTGCGTAGACAAATAAAAATATTTGCCGACCTTAATACGGTTTCATAATGCGACACACATACATGAATCAAAATGATATCTGCTGATAAATGACTCATACTGGACCTCTTGGATTGGTAAATCTACCCGTATGCTATTTACGTGAGAAATTACATTCTTTTGTTAATTGTTGTTTGTTAAGTGATGTTTCACAATTTTTTTTATTTCATCATTCAGAAGAGTGTACTACGGTTAAAGCAACCGTTCTAAGTCAACACATGCAAGAAACATTGTATTCTTCTCCCAAAACCGTCTGTTAATAATCTTCTTACAATTTACATTGTTTTGGAATTGATTTATGCTTTCTTTAGCTTAGTAGGTAACCAAGAGCCCCACAAAAGTGACGCATACGGTTGATTTGGCAAGAAAAAGCTAAATACTATGCAAGAACAATGGGATGCACACTCAGACTGGATAATTCTGAATTGTGCTCCGTCTGCTGTGATGTAATAAATAACAAAACAAAGCATGCAATGCATTACAAAAGACATTGAACTTACGTAATCCGTTTATTGTAGTAAAATTGTAATCTTAATCTTATTACAATACAATACAATACAATACAAGGACAGCTCAAGTTTAGTGTGAAGCGTTTGCATGATTTGCCCGGAAAGCTCGAATCTGACAAATTATTTCTTTTGTTTTTACAGTTAAATGTGTCTTTATCCGGAAATGCAATATGTAATTTTACGCACAATGTTCTGAAAAATAAATACATATATCGGTTCTGCTAGTCGCGAACAAAATTTAACGGTATTCACTACACCTGTAACACATCTGGGTGACATTTTGAATTTCTAAGAATTTGGTCATTTCACAACTGAATAATAAAGCTGTCAACTCGTGACTTCTCTTTACAAAGAACGGGTACACAATCGGCTACAGCGGCAATAGTAAAAATATATATTTTCGAATCATAATATAGCCCACGGTCTCTACTTCGTATATCACCAGACGTGAAAACATCTATTTGATCCTACGAGTATTTTCTTATGCTCCGCAAAAATAACTTATTAAATGGACTCGGGTGTGTCCGAATATTTTAAATACTTTAAATGCTTTTCAGATCATGTCCCAAGACGAAGCCCATCCATATTACGACCACCTCTCTTGAGACGGCGTTAATATTTAGGTACATTGGCTGAAACGTTAATCACCTTCCGCCTTCCATTATTCGGTACGCGTCCTAAATTGGACCACTGTTTTGCAAATTATATTTTATTTACAACTGATTTCATTCCGGATACAAATTATTTAATTGTTAATTTTAACGATTCAGACTAATATTTTTCTGTCATCGTCGAGGCTAACAGTGGTAATTCTAAATACAACCAGTTTTGCCGTAATAAATTAACAAATTATATAATTTGACTAAATTACTCTTAATTCTAAGGCGTTCCCAAATATTCATAATTAAAACATCGGTTGTACTGTCACATAGGGATGCACTACGAGAGAATGAGAAATTGGTCCAATTTAGGACGTGGTCCGAACTCCGAATAATGTAAAGTTTTGTCCCACTCCTAAATATGGAAGAGTTCCGTCTTGAGTAAATGGGTTTCATACTAACTTCATTTAAAACACTAGGACGCACCCGAGTGCCACTTAATGAGTTACTTTTAAGGAGCACAAGAAAATGAGACAAAACAGTTCCCAAACTCGTACGACATGTATTTGAATACTTTGGCATATCATACTAATAAATCAAACTTTCTACGAATCAAGGTTACATAGATACTTGGCTGTATTGGAAATCCGGCTGCAACAACAATAAAAATCTCGAATTGGGTAGAAATTCTGACAACGTTCTCAGGATTATTCAGGTATCTGTGGTAAATTTTGGAAGGTACTCTTAAACAATATTTGTGAATGAGTCACGTGCACCTGACCATTAGATTTCTATCTTTTAAAGTGAACATTTTGTCAAATTAAACGAAAAAATAGTTCGAAGGGATCCTTTGCTGAAGTTTAAGTTTTAAATTTCTCAAATCCTGTTTTTTTTAGTATTATATTTTTTGTTTTAACATTTAGTAAACAAAGTTATGAAACTATATCGACAGTAGTTAATAGTACAGGTGAAAGTTCTCAGAATGAACTACTATAAAAGAGATATCGCCTTACCTGGGAATTCGAAGTGATAAAAAAAACAGCAAATCGGTCAAAGTAATCTGTAACTAAATGAATAGTATTATTACATTATGCGCCGAATCTATCTGTTTACACTAATAGTAGGTATAATGAAAGGAAAAAAACGACTAGCAATAAAGACGTGGACCACATCAAATTTTAGTGCCAAGTGCAAAAGAGATCATTCAGGTCATCGGGCTATGACTCGCCACGGATGTACTTTTTTCGATACAACACAGCCAATTTCATGCTGAACTCATAAATCGAATTTACGAATTATAAAGTGAAATTAAGACTTGTTAAGACCTCTAGTCTATCTTATGGTATTTAGCAGTGGTAATATTCCTTGGACATTTTGAAGTCCATAATGTCAAATTTTTCGATATTTACAACCTTCTCTGAAGGATAAAATCAAAATTTGTGGCAACAAATTGAAATTAAAGAATATTGTTTTGTTGTTACGTAGGACGTCTCTCAGTTTTTAAAAAATACAAGTTGCATATAAAAATATATTATAGTTATATTTTTTTGCCCATTCCAAAATGAGTGGTCTCGTAATTTGATGACAAAGAATATTTTAATCAATTTGTAAACAATATCAGAATCCGATGAGAAAATTCGGTCTGTCGAAAATTATGTCGGGTACGTTGTGTTGCTTTTAAATTCGCTTTCGGTGCTCTGCACCAGAAATATCTAAGCGCTATTGGGCGCTAGATCCACGACAGGATCTGGGAGTTCCCCAACTAAGGATCCAGAGGGAATTAGAGGACCTGGTCCACACTGCATTGCCCTTGATATTCCTCAATATTGACATCGGCTAAATAGCACAATATTTCCTTATTAGTCGCCCAAGGATAGAGTAAATAGACTATAAACGAATTTAATGCCAAAATTCACGAGACCAGACATACTTTGTCATCTTAAATACATACATATACCCGGAAAATAATAACTCATAAAAACCGAAATGAGTCAGCTAAAAGCCCCAACTTCCTCACCATAACAAACACAATAAAATACTTTATTGCTATCAGCTCATGATAGCCTTCCAGATTTGACTGCACTTGCAGAATATTTTATTATAGGAGTATGTGAACTTAACACGAACATTTTTGTCCATGACCTTATCCTACCTTAAAACATTACGCAGTTTATGAATAAGAGACCGGAAGCCCAAGGTCGAGGAGGGTCCCCCACATTATTGCCATTGACATGAATCACATTATCTGCTTCTGCTACTGCACCACGGTCGTTAATAGAGTGTCAACTCCGCTCTTAAAGTGTCACAAAAATATTCATTTGGGTTTTTTATTGAATTACATATTCGGACAGGACGGGTCCGTGGCCGACAAGACAAGTGTGAAACGGTGTCTGACTGTCAACTCAGAAATGCACTTAATTATTCACCCTTTGCCTTTCACCGAGTACAAGAGACGGACGCACGTACAGTAATTCTTTTAAAAGTAAGTAGTCTAGTCATACTTAATGCTATTCTACAAGTTCGAATGCAAATGACCTCACAGCGGAAGTACGCGGCGCGATGCACTTCGATTCCACAAATTATATTTGACATTGACGATTTAATGGCACAAATTTATATTAGATACCGCATCCTTTTGCCTGTCAAGGTCACGAATAGTTAAAAGTTTTTTATTTTCAGGAAATCCTCGTGATACCCAACTTTCCTACTACATTAATGCACTTTACCCATTTAAAGTTGGAAAAACTCCTGCGTATGCAAGGTAAAAGCCTCACAGTACAGGAAAAGTCGGGCTGAGACATACCAGACCCGAGGAATCGAACCCCGTCCCAACAGGTAGCATAAACCCTTACCAGTATGCTGTGTTAGCTGTGCTCTCGGATTTTACGGGCAACATCAACCGAAAAAACCGGGGAGTTGAACCGACGGAAGATCCCTTGCGGAAACCGATGGGTAATGATATGGATGATATAACCGTGGTTTGAATATTTTGAATGGAATACCTCATTCCTTATTCCCTACTGTTTTTACTCTGAGGACTAGACGGTCATAGACAAAGACAGACGAGACTATTATTAACCTGTCACATTCACCTCAATTGATTTTATTCTCTATCCCCGACTTTCTTCAACCATTTTCTATCCAGACGACTCTCCTCTGCTCTGCAATGCACTTTCATCCGTCTATGGCTGAAATCGAATTTGTGATGATTGAGTGACTCAAACTCAGCCAACCTCGTTAAAATAAAGGGGTATAGAGGACTTGTTTGTGTGCCATGAACAGATATGGAACCTCATATCTTAAACATTAAATTTACACTCTTCAGCTTTTCCTCCATGAAATGAAAGTGTGAATTCTCGGTCAGGATTTTATCTCGCCACCCAGGGCACGCGAAGCAGGCACTAATGTGGAAATAAGGGTCTCATTAATTAATTACGATAAGGAATTTTGCTCTGAATATCTAAATGTTGGTGTATTACGGGTTTTAATGGTCAATCAGAATTCGCACGGTTTTCACCCGTAATTGGCACTCGCCTTGCTGTTTCTCAAGGTGTGGTCGCCGCATATTAAGTGTCAGAAAATGTGTACTGGCATTCAATTGGCCTTGGCTTGGAGAGAAAAATCGCTACGGCCAGTTAAAAAAAACTTAGGGATTGTACGCCGCTGCATAAGTCCCTGAGCAAGGAATCGAACTCCCAACATAACGAGACTGGAAGAGCTGTCCGTCACGAAGTACTAAACCATTTAATTACTATTAAATTTTACTTTCATAGGCTTGATAAAAAAAATTTGACAAATTTCATCCAGTTTCGGCGGCATTTCAAATATTTAAGATTCATTTCTGTTTCGTTTTATCTAAGACAGATTCATCACTGTACCGGTGCTCATAAATAAAAACATGCGAACTTTTAAAAAATAACAAACAATTAAATCAATTTTTATAAATGTAAATAAAAATGTCTCTTTAACAAATATTCCCGATAATGCATGGCTCCTGTTACTTACGTGGAACAAAATTTGGTTTTTCATTTTGTACGCGAATGTGTCTATATTACTTGGAATGAACTGTAGCAGAAAAATAACTTGTTAAAGTCACTTGCAAACTTGTCTACCTGAGAGAATCAAACCCTTACCATAACGAATCTGTATTACTCAAGTGCTTCCACAATGCGATGCAATACACTGATCCGATACCCGAATAGGTGGCCTGCAATTGCAATCCCCTACTGAGTCATACCAATGTCATACCTATTATATTTCGGCTGTCCGTAATTGTGAAACTTTAAAATATGAAATGACATTTATCTGCGGAACCCAGATTCTCAAACCAATCTACAAAAATATAAACTACGAATTGGTTAATTTAGATATATTGAATTAATGATAACTCAATATCACAACTGTCGACATCGCTTGGCACACTGCAAAAATAATCCAAGCATACTCAACGATACTCGAATAATATGAACATACTCACTAAACTTTGACAAAATTGATGTATCAAAATTATATTTTCAACTTTGACATTCAAGCATTTGGGAAGATTACTTTTTTCGACTTATAATGAAGTACAATTGTATTGTTTACTTATTTTTGATTGGACTTCAATGTAAACCTATTTGAATTGAATTGAATTGAATATACTCAAAAAATTAGCTAACCGGGTGTGAACATCTGACCTATCATCTTATATTAAATGTGCCATTGTGATTTCGACACACAGTGAACGGATTTAAACTTTAGGTTCACTCACAAGTCAAGAATACTGTTTTCTGTTTCGAACTTACAGATATCTCGAGTAACACCGTATTTTATAATTTGAATGTCAATACAACTGGATGGCTTTACTGAGGTGGTAATGTTGGCTAGTTGCTAGGCTAGAAAATGCTGTCCTTTGAATTTTAACTGATTCGAAGTATGAGAAAATAACTGAATCATCAGTATTTCGTTTTCGTATTGTATTTTCAGTAGATGTAAGAATATTTTTTCCTCTTCCAAATCCCTTTTCTTACGTTGGTGGTGTGGACGCTAGGAAAGCAATATATTTAGGGAACGCAAGGCGTGAGATTTAGAGTAGGTAATCAGGACTTATGAAATATATCAGAGGGAATCGGGTAAATCCGGGCAATCTATTTTATACGGCTGGTAAAAGTTATGCGCTGCCACTGAAACATTTCCACACTTTCTTCTCTCCTCTCTCCAAGAAAGTACAGTTCAGGGTGCGACATATGTATTGTCCCACCTCATCTTAGCAACTGTGCAAGGGTAACTACATTGGTACTTTCGGCACTCGGAACAGCCACGACAATAAATCGCTTTCATTCGCCCATATTTAAAAATAAGATTCGAAATGTATTTAGAGTACAGTTCAAATATCAAATAAACGCTTCAAAAATATCTCTGAAATAGTTTTGGCATCTTCCGACAAACTTTCGACCACTGTTCTCCAAGGTAAATGTCAAATAAGAACTCCATAAAAAATTAAACGATAAACCCGGATACTTGACCGACAACCCTTTTTAACTTACTTCTATTTATGCTAATCACATAGTAAAACTGAATTTTCCAAAGGCACGCAGCCTTGCGATATAAAAAAAATGAGAATTGGATAAATTATGTTTTTTGTCACAAAAATTACCAAAAGCGAAACTGATACGAAAGTGAAGTCGGTCTTCTCAAATCTTCAATTTCATTTGTCATTACGAAGGAAGACCATATCAAAATTCAATAATGCTCTCCCGAGCAGCTTTTATGAACTGAATATTAATTTGACATACTCGGTTCTTCTAATTCAGGTGGTCGCTGTGACAGGTTCTAAGTTAATGTCTTTACTTTGAAAATTGTATATTTTTCACCCTGGAGCAGGTTGAGTAAGAAAGACCACAGTCAAAACGCACTACACTGACTATAACCTCAGCAAAGCCGAAAACATGACCACGTTCCTCAGAAACGAGCATAAAGTCTGCAATCCATATTTTCTTCCTGGGAGTGATTGTGCACGGGGCGTAGAAAATAAAATTGCATCCTTGCCTCAGCGGGTAACCAGATCCAACAAACGCTTCGCCGAAATCATCAAATCTAAAATCACGGACAGACACACATTTGAAAATAATTTAAGCAAAAATTTTGTTCTTGTAGGTTTCGTCTCATGAATCTTAAACTGAACAACAAATTTATATAGCTCATTTGGACACATTAAATTTTGCGGTGTCAAAAGTTTCGAATTTGCTTCACAGATCGCACCCGCGAAATGAGAGTATAGGAAGCTGCAATCAATATGGGTAAGTGTAATGTCAGAACGAAAAGTTGTATTTTTGAACTAAGCAGTTCTCAGAATACGTACAACTGTTGACTTGAAAGCTTAAAATTATATATTTTTTGCCCAATCCGCCGACTACGATTTAAAATTGTAACCCCAATATATCAATATTTAATTTAGGCAGCTCCAATGCAGCTCCGCTCTACGGGGAAGTACACCGGACGGATTTTAAATTCTATTCTTTCGAATCATAAATGAGAGTGTAATAAACTTTAAGCTCAGCATGAGTGAGAAGGCATCACCAACTAATGACAATGTACCTCTCAAAGCTAATTCATACAATGCAACACTGAAAACGAAACTCCGAAATATTTCTGTTTCCTCATGAATAATTTTTGTAACACCCTCCCAATGTCATTCACGAGAAAAAAACAATGACATCAACATGCCAGTGGAGTATCAAAAAATACAGATGCACTGACATGGACGGAAATATACACTCAGGTATTTGACGAATAATTCGTCAAATACCTGAGTGTATATTTCCGTACAAACAATTATTGTTTGTACTAGAATTAAAAGGTTTAACGAATTCAAAATTACGGAGCACCAGGGACAAAGGAAATTCGAAGTTATGTTTAATTACATACGTATGACGAATTTGCCGAAACCAGGTACTGGATGTCGTAAAAAATCAACCATCCACAAAGTTGAATAAATGATAACTGAAATCCTCATCAAAATCAGATCAAAATGTTGTTATCATGATTTGTTGGAAAACGT
>JAQFYE010001239.1:0-24582 GCA_034694305.1 Protaphorura glebata | reverse complement strand
CCTCCGCCACTCCGGAGTGGCGGAGGTCGGTTTCGACCAGACAAGTGTATACCAAAGTGCGTCCACAGCCAAAAAATCGAACGTAATGAGGGGTGCGGCCCTTTACCAACTGACGGCGGCCATGACACCCCAGTAAGGAAATAGGGAACAGTATATTTCGTAGCTGTGTTTTGAATAAAATCTGTCCATAAAAATTAAGCAGTCACTTATGGAGTATTTCTCTGCTTTCGAAATATGTCCCCATTGAAACTATTCCTTCAAAATAAAACAAAATTTAATTATTTCTCTATAGAAGTGTCTTTGATACGCTTGGAATGCGGCGACTGAAATCTCAGTCTTGGGCACATCCAAGACTAGAGTCAGACCAATCCGGTTTTCAATGAAAATCTGGACTAGTCTAACCGCCTGAATGCCCGATTTCCGGCTATCCCGTTTAAAAAAAAAGGTGCGCCCGGTTCAACTTATGTTGACAATTCCACATGTCTCGTAATCATAAATGTTGACAGCCCATTGACTTTTCATAACGAACATGAAATGCCGTCAAGAAATCGTCAAATAAATTTGGGTTGAAACTTTTGCACAAGGGCTAAGGTGTCCCCATAATCATAATCTTAGTCTCTTTTGAAAAGCAAAGGGTTATGGCCTTGCACTGCCTGTTATTAGTGAAGTGGAAAGAAAAGCGTGAAAGTCGGCGTGACACAAAAAAATGAAGTTTTTTTTTTGAAGTGGGTTGAACTGAGCACGGTCTTTTCTGGCCGTTTTGCCTAAGAATGAAAGGGTGAGAAGAATTTACCAGGCATATGGGGTTTTGTTTGTACATATTCATTCATATTCTTACTGTGTAATTGAATTTGTTAAGAAATTGGTACTTTGGGGCACGGCGCTGATGAAAATTTACATCCGAATAAGAACCATTGATTGAATTGACATTTGCTTGACATGTTTATTGACAGAATTCCTTGAAGCAAAAAGGTGAGAATCCTGAGGACCCACAACACCAACAATCTTCTGGGAGAAAGGCCATGGGTTCAAAGAAAAGCCCGGGTGACAAAATGACGAAGGGAGGGCCAGAGTCAAATCATTCACATTCGATGGAAGGCATAACGGGTGGTAACCTTCCAAGTCCATCCAGCAGATCTATCAAACATGAAGATTCAACAAGCAGTGGGAAATCTACTCCGCCAAATTTCAACAACAATAATAATGGGCGAGGTAGCGAATTCACTAACGGTGATGATCCTCCACCTTCCAATATTCCTAATTATGTGAATGTGACCAACCCATACCTTCCTTATAATTGTGTCCAACCTGGACCACCATTACACCCCCAGTATGTTCTTCAAAATCATTTCCCATCCCCTGGACATGGACCACCTTTTTCAAATGGATTTACCCCTGATAGTGGCGGGGGCTCTGCCCTTACCGGAATTTACTCCGCCGTTCCAGCTACATTAGTTCCTACATCGATTTATAATGGCGGGTATTCTGTCATCACTACCACAGAAAATCCGTTGCCGCCATTCAGTAGCGTTGGATTTTCACATTATGATCCAAATTCATTTGCTCATATGACGGCGGCATCACTTCAGCACCAAGGAAATCCTTTCCCTCCACCACCACAGCAACAGCAACAACCTCAGAGTGGTTCACCAAGTCCACGAAATGGACAACAATATCAGCAAGGTGGTCCTGGCTCACCTCCGAGGGCTAATAACAGCAGTGGTCTTTTAGAAGCCTTTGGATCAGATATCAGAAATAATTCTAACAATTCTTTAAACCGAAATAGCCCGGAGGCCGTGCGATCAGCTAGTACCGCTTCCGGGTCATTGGAAGGAAGTTTGGATGGAATGAGTGGGGCCGGAAGTCCAGTCCATTCATTTTCAGATATGTCAAGTGGACCAGAGTCTGAGTCCTTGAAAGGTGAACTTTTGGACAGTGACACGCCTGGGAGTGGAGAAAGTCCTCCAGTTTTGCTCAAATGTTCCGAGTGTTCAAAAACATTTGGACGTTCTTGTTACCTTACACAACATACAAATAGTTCACACTCTGGTGGTAAACCATTTAAATGTTCAACTTGTGGTAAACGTTTCCCAGAAGAACCAGCTCTGTCCGATCATTTTGCTAAACATGGATCAGATAAACCATACAAATGTTCACTTTGTCCAAAACAATTTAATCATAAGACAGATTTACGTCGTCATTTGTGTCTTCATACTGGGAAAAAGCCATTTGAATGTAATGTGTGTGGAAAAGGGTTTATACGAAAGGACCACATGGCCAAACATACAGAAACTCATCGGAAACAACAAAACTTAAATAAAACTAAACATACAACTAATGCTCTCTCTTATATTGACAATATTTGAAGAGTACCTTCGAATTCTGTTCAAAAAAATAGTACTGAAGTTGAACTATTTAAAGAGTTGGACATGGACTTACAGATTTAGTTACCTCAAACAAAACTGGAGTGATTTTTGAACAAACAGGTACCTTTTTGTCTTCGCCTTGGAAGAAATAAATATTGACAGACATACAACGCATCGTATTGTGTATTTAGAAGGACATTACATAGTTTAGTAAGACTTTAGTTAAAAAATTTTGATGTACTATATTGACACAAAATTATGAAATTCTTGTTGCCATAATTGTTTGTACATTTAAGCTTTTGTAAGAGGAAGGAATATTCCAATTAGGAAAAGTTCGTTCTCAGTATAATGAGCTTATCATTTTGAATTTGGATACAAAGAAAACTTTTAATTTGTGAGCGAATTCACGTGAAACAGAAGAATGTGTAAACGACCTGCAAATTGTAGAGGCAGTGAAATGAGCAGTGAAAGCATTAGCGATTGTAATGAAATGTTTGGGTCCCAAGGGTCCCAAAAAGGGTGGTTCAGTGAAAGTTCAATATTTGGAGTTTTTACCGCATATTTAAAAAATAATGGGTACACACATGGGTATATAACGGTTATCGTATGAACCCTTGTCAGAGTTTGTATTATTTGGCGAAGGCAACCCGTAGATTTGTTGATTTTGTCCCATCAGAAAAAGGTGCTGTACCTGTTCTCTTGGGTTTTTGGGTTGGACCCCTTTTTACACAAAAATGACTTGTTCATATGATGTAGAAATACGATTACAAATCAAAAAGAACCCAAAAACTCCTCGCACGGGTTAAGAGTAAAATTGGAGTAAACTTGTCCTGAAAATCGTAACCCCTAATTTGAATTAGTTGCGGTCCCTAGTAGCTCAAATAGCGGAGGTGCGAACCCGTGGACCAATGTAATTGGAATTAGCGTAAAAGAGTCTAGCGTTGCATAAATTTTGGAAGTATTCCTCACTTACTAATCTTGTAAATTGAGTATTGAAAATAATACGGTTGTACCTAATCTTAAAAATACTAATGACAATGAGCGACTTGCTCCGTGAGTCGTATCAAACTAAAGTTCCTCTGACGTGTGAATCGTCTGCAATTAAGTAATTAATAAATTACTCGTGTGCAAAATAGTATGACAAAAAAATATGACGCTTGGTTAGTGTGAACTATCTATCAAATCATGGTTGTTGAATTGTAACTTGAGAAACAATCTACGGAATTTGACTAATATTTTTGAAGGAGATATAAAATGAAATTTTGAAGCGCTTCTTGACAGGTTTCTTGTGATTTCCGACCGAGTCTTCTCAGCAAGTGCTTCATGATTGAGCACAAATGCGCTGTACCTCATAATTGTCTTAATTAAATAAATTAATTCCATTGTGCATTAATATAAAAACTCTGTACACTCAGAGTTTCATCATCAAGTGTAACTCAAAAGTTCCTTAAAAGCCGTGCTGTCTGTGACAAGCAGACGTGAATATGTAAGATTATTGTTTTATCAAAGCGTTATATGTGAAATACATGCGTAATTATTATTATATAATATCAATATCAATATTTACAAATTAATATACTATATGATAGGATTGCCAAGTATTAGTAAATTAAAAGCCAGCAGCTATCACTTGCGAATCTCAGGTTTGATTGGTTATCCATATAACGGACAACGGACTAAACATTCCATGTGATCTCATTGAGAAATTACATAAGAAATTTTGTTCATAATTTTGCATTTATTAATTAAATCTGTAATACTCATTGTTGTCCGTCTATGCGTTGTACAAAATTGGTGATAAAGTGATTAATCTCAGATTTCTTTAAATGTGCTGCGAGATGGAGACAGCTTAGCCATGTATGACGTCATGAACGACGACGTACTCCCGGATCACATTTAAAATAATCTGAGAGTGAATCAATTATCCCGCCTTTCAGAGAAATTATTACTCTTGAAAATATAGTATATTTATAGTAAGTTACAGTGTTTGTTTTTTCTTGATTGCTGAATATTTAGATTTACATTTCTAGTTTAATCACGTTTTGCAAATTTTGTACTTTTAATTTCGAGTTGTTTATTTTGGAGCTAATTGTGTAGATTCTTCAAATTGTACTATTATAATAAAATTATGTACTTAATAGAGCCAAGTCTGTGAAATTCTTCATGACAAATTTTACCTTTATACTCGATTGAATGTGAAATAATACTGTGACTCAACTAATAAAAAGTACAACTGTATTATGAATTATATGGCGGAGAAAATGGACAATTCGTTGTATTTTTTGAGGTTGTGATGATTTTGATGTACACTCAAACCTCCTTAATGTGTTTCTGTAGGCCCCTCAAATTCCCAATCATCTCGAGAGTGCAAAAGAATCAGTTTTTAACTTACAATTAGATGGACGTATTAAGGAGGTTCTTCTAATCGAATACTTAAGCTATGCATGCACGCATGCTGGAAACGAATAATTTTGTGAGCAAATTATTTCTCCCTGTCATGTCGGTCTCTTAAAAATTATTTCATTTCTCCCCTTCGTTTTCTGTTCACAAGAAAATTTGAACGCACGAAGTCTGTTACATGGATGGAACATGGAGTAGTTTAGTGTTGTGAACGTAAGAGGAATAACAAAAATATCGTCGTCGTCGTAAAGGTTTTGCTCATAGGGGTTTACGGTTTACTTAAACTGACGAGGGAATCTTTAGGGTCGATACTACAATTTCCAAATGCACTTAATGCATTGTTGAACTCTTTTAGAAATAAGTGAGATTATTTCCTATGTAGTTTCGTTAGTTATTGTGTGGTTTCAGGAATTTCGGAATAGACCTAGAATTTCAGTTTGCCAGAATGGAACGAAAAAGAAAATCGTCCCTGAGTTGTTTTCCAGTAGAGATGAGGTTGCTTTCCATTTGGCCTAATGAAGCTATCCCTGGTACTAGGAAGAGCCTCCAGTGGAGAAATTCTTTTCGAAGCAACCACCAAACATTGTATAGAACCTTGGACATAGCGGAACGACAAGGGACTACTAATTTATGCTCATTAAAGGGCCACTAGAATATGATGCTTGTGTATCTAGCTTAGAAGTGCCCTCGTGAGAAGTGATGTGTAGTCATGGACATGGAAGCAAAGTACAGCCGACAATAACAAGGGCATTGTTGAAATATTTGGTAGAGGGGTTAGAGTTTTGTAGAAGAGATTCTCTTTTAGAAAACATCTCCAACCATTGGCATTGGCTCCCAAGCATTTGCTTTTAAGAATCCTTCTTATCTGATGAGACGACGTACGAATCTCTATCCTCTCTCTTACATGTAATTAAATGTGTTTATCTATTTCTTCCGTAGGAACGGCTTACCTCTAATTCTGGCCCTGGCAAACGCCCTCGGCCATTACATCAAATTTTCTTCACAAACAACGCCAAATAAGTTATATATGTTAACGCAATTCCAAATATGATTCGGTCAGGAACGGTTGGCACTTTGGTTTCTGATCAAACATCAGACATTCTGGTCACAGACATCCTAAACAATATCACTTATTTCTCTGACTAGTATCTATATTTGTAAAATCATAAGAATATTATTTCCATAAATATCTGATAGGCAACTCAGTTATCCACGACATATGTATTCGGATTCTTCTGATAGATTCATAAATGGGTAAATAAATCAAATATTCACTTATTCGATTGAATCACCTTATTAAAAAACAGCGCCCTACGCATAGTAGCTTTCATGTCAGGTCAGAGGTGAAATGACAAAGTAGCAAAATCACTAAAGTTACGAATACAGAAATCCAAGCCGGGTAGTGGTAATTTAAGTTCCAATTTTAATAAAACAGAGCCTACAGTTGTAAAATTAGCAACATCTGTAGATTTAGAACATCTCTCGTTGATCAGTTAGAAATGAAAACTTCGCAAGATCTGTTGTTTTAAAAAGCTCTAAAACTTCAAATGCAAGTCGCGAATTGTAGCCAGAACACCACAACTTTCTCCACTAGGGAAATAAAGAAGGTTTTCCTGAAATACTAGATGCGTACTGTAAGCTGGGTCAAAAGAAATAGAAGTTGGGTCTCTACTGTAAGTTTCACAGTATAAAACCTGGGTGAATTGGGTTTGGATTGGATTTATTGAAATTAGTGTATTGTATTCTACGACATAATCTACCTCAACGAAATTGAGGTCACATTGATTAATCAGCGTGATTCTAGTTCCAACTTTATAATTATAAGCTAAATAACAACAAAATTCATTTAGTAGGTAGACTGTTTGAAGGACTTTGCCGACTTTATTTGGGCAAAAGCACTTAAATTTTTATAATGTTTTATCAAACTCCATACAAATATCAGAATTCAAATTATAGTTTCCAGTACAGAAATAGTCTCTAATTTACCACAGGTTGGGTTGTTAGTTGTTACACATTATCCTGATGAATATACCTCGCTCCAATGTGTGCAGAGCTATTTTAACAATAGATCAACATATCACGTGATCAACGTCGGTTGACAAGTTGGTTCCAAGAAGTACTAGCAAAATGGTGAGGTTAAAATAATATAATATATTATACCCAAACCTTCTACGGGTTGTCAACTCCATATATTTTAGTAGGGTTGAAAATCGTAGTACAACGCCCTTAATTTAGACATATTTCAATCCAATAATTACATACACATAGTTAAAGATGAAAAATTTGAGGGAGACCGAGTAAAACATTAGTTTCATCGTTTACACGATGTAGTACCATTTTGTAAAATGTTCGTCCCTAACATATGTATATATTGGAAGGAATTGGCTGAGGGTATGGATGAAGGCCCTGAGGACATAAGTGATTGTTTATGACTGAATATAGGGTTGTAAAATTTTGAAGGGACGAACTTGTCTGCCAGACAGTATTATATCCGTATATCGTATTTCTATCTCCCTACTGTTCTTAACCCCCGAATATAGACAATCACAAGATTCAAGGAAGACGGGATGATTGCTAGAAAGAACTTTAACTTTAATTACTAGAGATTTTGCTTTGCGATTTAACACGAGCGCTTCTCAAATACAGGGTTCCAATTATGTAATTCAAAATGAAATTGCATTTGATTTAAAGTTAGATTTGTGAGAGTCGAATGAATGGTATCTTACCACTTCCAACAAGTGGATTCAACAACACATTTTATCCTTTGATACTGATAGTTTTACATTCAAGAAACCAATTTTTTTAAATCCCATATACGGTTCAATGTCAAACAAATATTGTGAGACATATTCGCAACCCAACTCCAGGGTACTTCAGTCAATAAAAGTTATGTATGGGCCAATAAAACCCAAAAAAAGTTATTGGTCCAACATCGGAAGGATTCTGTTGTAAAGTCTCGAATCTGTTGCTTCCATGAGGAAATGCCCTTTTTCCGCCGTCACAAATTGTCACAATTACTAACTAACAGTAACGGTTTCATTCATAAACAAGTTTATGTGCACATTATACTGTGTCAACTCTATTTTATTGTACTTGTAAACGTTGTAAAGCAAATTAAATTAGTTCATCCGACTAGTTGTGGACTATCGACACCGGAATCTCAAATCAATTGAATTTCTATTTTCATATGCTTTTTAAACTTTTACTTTTACCCAAACATGGATAAAACACAAGACAGACGATTCGTTTTCTGATGACACCAGAATTAGTAATTAAATAACGGCCAGATTTTAATATTTACATGTGTGTGATTTCAAACAAAACAATCGGCCGTTTTTAAGTTTATAATTTCCTCACGTTTCTCCATTCATTAGACCGAAAGACTTTGATTTTGAAATGAATAGACAAGGGGAGAAATCCTGCTGCATAATTTTTTTTATTTTGAAAAGTTCTTTTAAGTTTGTAACCTTGGAAGACGACGCGATGGCTATTAAATGAAACTATTCTATTCATAAATGAGAATGAAAGTGAATGTGTTAGAAGAAACAGACTAGACTAGATAGATTCAAAATTATCATATTAAAGAAGGAAGGAAGTAAGAATTCAATTGGGGTTGTTGGTTCCGGGACATTACTTTGTGAGCACCGCAATGGAACGCAAAAGAAAGTGAAAATGATTAGCATTTTTTTGAATGAAATATGCAAATGAAGTGAACGTGAAATAGTAATCCTTTCATTTTCATTACAGACAGCGGTTAGGTTGTTGGCCATTTTATTTTATACAAGGTTGGACTTGATATCAGAATTCGGATTCGAGATGTATCGTATCGTATCGTATGTTCGAAACATTTATCTTTCCGTTCGTTACCAGATCATTAGATTTTTACAGAACAGACAGTGAGATGAAATGGATTTTCTGATTCGGTTCAATGATCACTGGATTACTCGAATTACATAGTTTATGTGATTTGGAATGAATGTTTTTGAAAATAAACAATGAAGGAAGCGGTGGATATGGATTGGAATGGGTGGACTCATTTCAATTTGCGTGCTTGATTTGATCTCTTGTTATGTGATCTGGACTGAGCACAAATAAATTCCATGTTCATTTTCATTTATAATACTTGGATTTCCTCATCCTCATAATTTATTGGTTTTTGGGTGCTGTCGTTCCTTGCTAAAGTCAACGTTTGGTTCCGTTTTCGTCCAGCTGCTCTTTTCAACTCATTTGTTCCATCTCTACTCCATTCTATTCTAGCATTCAGTTCTTCTTTTGAATCAACAGTTACTTATGCACCCCTACCAGGAAAAATCATTATTGCTTTAGTACTGTAAGTCAACTCGACGGTCACAAGGTAAACCATCCTGTCGGTTGTAAAAGTCACAATTAATACTCAACGCCACGAAAATGAAAATGTAGCCCCAAGATGCGATTTTAGTTTATCGGCAGAAATTCTTGGAATATTTTCAGTACTTGTGCCCCGAACAAATCGACTAACTCTGAAGGTTTAGGTCAATGCCATTGAATTTACACCCGAATGCTGTCCCTTGTCAGACAACACGACCTGACTCTCAAACGGTGACTGAACTGCACTGTTAGTAATTTATTATAACGAGAGCTTGGACTCGGACTAGGACTAAAAGCATAAATGATTTCTGAATACTCAAAATGTTTCAAAAACTCAGACTCAGACTTCAAAAAAGAATTCTGAGTCAACTAATGATCATTCCGTCAGATCAGTCAGGCCAGCCAGCCTCCGGATGCGTTGATCTGCTCTGTTCTCCAATTCCAATGTTTACTTGAACCAAATATTAAGTCCATTTACAACACAGCAAAACCGACCTACCACCACCTGCTTAAACTTATTTCCCACAATGTGCAAGATCTGAGAGTTCACATTTATACACATTTTTATGTTTATATTTTCCACACTATCACTCAACCCCATCTGCACCACTCATGCATTAAATATCAAAACAATTCTTCGGGACTGTCTCTGAAAGTTACAAATTCCTTTTTATACATATTGCCTGTTTCTCATCCATCTAACTACGACACCATATACTGAACTTTTCAATATAAGAAATTCAGTAGACGGCGAGAAGTTAAGCAAAGAAATATAATGAATATACTAGATGAATTAACGGGTATCCGCCAAGGATCGGAACACCTCTCGAAACAATTGAATGGAGACATTCAGCCTATGGACGTACGACTTATAACTTCTGTCAGGATGGTCGGATCGTGCTAAATTCTACACATCGTGCTGAATTCTAGTAGAGTAATTTCAATCCGAACGTTCCTGCATATCTCATTCCATTCGCAGGCATACTCCATAATGTACTCTAATCAACACAAGGGAGTCCAGATTTGTCCTCTAATATTAAATTTAATTAGCACTATACTATACTCAACCTTGTAAATGGTTCGAGAATTACCGGAAACAGCCAAATCCGAATTACCATTTTACGAGTTCTTATTGACGACACCACAACAGAATTCAAGAACCGGTCAAAGACCTTTAGAAAGTGTAGAAAGCCACAGAAGCTGCTGATCATACTTTTTGTTCAAAATAATTTAAAAGCGCGTTGAAATTATAAGTAATTTGTACAAATCCTGGATTTCCCAAATCGTACGCGTACATCACGTCTTGATATAACAAACGAAAATATTGGGACGATCTTTATTTTACTAGGTATATACCAGAATCGATGCGATGGAAAAGAATCAACAGTAGCTTCAACTTACACTCTCTCTCTTTCCAGAACTAATTGGAATTGGAAAATTATTCGGGTTGGGGTAGGACTGAATGTGATAAAATTGAATTGTTAGATAAGATGGGCGTAGTCTACCGTGTGGTGCCTGATGAAGAAAAGAAGACACGGAAATACATACGAAAAAAGGCCGGGCGGCAGGTGTGTTCCGATTTTCGATCCGATATCCCAAAAAAAATTAGACACATTGCATTACATGTGCATTGTGCATCCCAGGCCAGACCGGCCTGGCCTGGCCCTTTCCTCGGATCTCATCTGATTTTGATTCATCTAAATTCACCTTGTAAAGTTCGTTCGATCTTCTTTTTTGATGAGAATGATGCACTGCAATCCAACGGAAGAACCAACCCTTGTACAATTTTTTTAACCCCTTTTCCTTTCATCTGTACTCATTATTATTTTCTTTACAAATCCAACCACCTTTTCAAAATTACAATATATACGTAATACATAAGTATAACATTAAAGCTCCGACACCAGCATGTTGTGTATTTAAATCACGAGTAAGGTTATGCAAAATTATTCAACCTATTTTAATTCATTCCTCTTCCTTATCCAGTTACTTCCTACTTATCAGGAGGAGGGGCATTCACTATTATTCAGATTCTGGACAAGATTTGAATTGGACTCAGACATGCATTGTTGAAAGCTCTATTTAAAATATTACCTACATTAGCATACCCTATATATGCAGATGCAAGTGGATCTTTAAATTGTACACAATAGACTGGGAATATCTAAATATTCTCACGGATATTTGTTCTCATCATCTGATCAGAAATTATACCAAACACAGAGTTTGGTTTTCTCACGAAACCAACAACATTTCGCTATATACCTATATTGTGACAGAATTTTAATTTTAATTTTTTAATTCCTTTTGTGCGACTTGCTGAAAATGACACCGAAAGAAACACTATTCGGCTCTAATTAAATGTGGAAAACAGTCTAATCTCGAGTTACGAAAAGGACTGAATCAAAAGAAGACAGGTAACTAACAGCAAGGTGTGGTGATGTGAATTAATTAAACTTTTTAATTCAAGAATTGAAGATGCCACTCAGCATTACTAACGAACACGGTACAGCTTTCTCCAGCTCTAAACAGAGCAGATCTGTGCTTATTAACCCATGAGATTTTACAGTAAACAGGTTTCCAGCCTATTTATGAACGAATTTTTAAACTTTTATTCCCATTTCAAAGAATTATTCAAATATATATTTTTTAAATTGAATTGATGGAAATTGATGGAAATTGACTAATTGACTTATACTTTCCTAAACTAAACTAAAGCTTAATGCATTCCAGTGCAGGTTTGCATGCAAATGCTACAATGCGAGATCGTGTGGGCCATAAGCGAAAAAGGCTAAACTCTTGGAGTAGACTTTCACTTTCTCCAGGACGGATGGCGCGATAGTACGGCGGGCCTCACTAGTGCGTCTCCAGTAATCTTCGGGTTCAGATGAGCGTCGGTTATAACATCATCAGTGCGAAAGAAACGTGGATTTCTTAGGCGAAATCATCGCCATTGTGCATCATTGTGCATTGAAAATATCAAAGTACCATAAGTCTTTGATTTCCCTACGCACTTGTCATTTCTACAAAATACATTCTGGTTACGACACACCATCAAATTTATTTTCTAAGAGAATTTCCTACGCTAAATGTGTTTTCGGAACAATGATAATCATGAGCGCGTTTTGAAACTAATGCACTCTGATTCACTAACAAATTTATTAATGATTTGGGAAGGAGAACATTTTCGAACACTGACAGAAAAGTTATGTATTACTTAAAGAAACCATTTTGTTAGAACAATTTTCTTAACTTTTGTACTAAGCTTTGGACGTCTCTGTCATTTTCAATTGAAACATGAATATGCTGTAAGTCATCATGGTTCCAGCTATCTGCAAATAAAAACATGTACTATAAAATCGATGGTAATTTGAACAAAATATTTATTAAGCACTTACGGCTGGCAAGAGGCGATAATCAATCGAGAATAAGTTGTTTGCTGTAAAACTCCACTTCCAAGTCGTTAAAGAGTACACTAGTTTATCCACCTATAATAAAAGTTTTAAAAAGTTATTTGTTGCCATTAAAAGTGAACCAACTCTGTTAGGACGGGTTAAGTGGATGTTATATACGTAGGTTAGGACGGATTACAGTACTATTCTTTATGAGTGTTGTCACTAATAAATTAATAAAATAATTAATTCGTTCATAGAACTAAAATTGATTTCTCAGTTTAAACCTGTAATAAAAATCGTGTACTTCACGTATTGTGCTCAAATCATCGTATGTCGTCAGAATCAAATCAAACACGGGAAATGCATTTTCGAGAATTTAAAATTTTGTATTATTTTACTTCATCAAATCTATTCTGGGCCAATCCTGACCGAGCTTGAAAAGTAAGACTTACGGACTTCTCAAATCCTTCGTTTTCTGCAGCAGCTCTGTATGAGGACTCAACCAGTTCCTTCGATTTGGTGATCTACATAAACCAAAATAATGAAATACGAACTGCAAATTGGTGAAAATGATAAAAACTTTTAAAACCTAAAACACTTTCGAAATAACTCCCTTAACTAAATTATAAAATCTCCTTCGGCACAAAATTAATATTCGTATTATCGCGGTGTAATTTGTCTAACCACTTGAAGCCCTCTTAATTAAATATTGATTACCGTCTGTCTGTTTGTCTACGAATTTTAGATATTATGATAGAAAGATAGATAAGGTACACTTGGTTACAACAGTTAACCCTGCAAAGTTTGGCCGAATAGTAAGTGTTATCTATCTAAGTATCTAGTAAACAAAATCATTATGTCAAACCTTTCAGAATTAACTTATTAATTTTTCAACAAAAGTCATTATAACTTCCTACGTTAAGTAATGTAAGGGAATAAAGTCATAGAAAAGACTAAATTCATTTCATACGCGATGATAACGCAGCACTTGAATAATTCAGAGAACTCATACCTGACGCCTCATATACTCTCCAAGCTGAGCAATTAGAAGCATTGTTAGCAAAGCCGCAACGGAGCCAGATACACATTGTATTTTGGTGCAAGTTCCCGTATGAATGACAACATTTAAAGTACCGTACAAGAAAGTAAAAATGGCTTGAAAAATAAATGCTGCAGAATAACTTCCGAAAACTTTGTCGAATACTGAGAAAAGAAGTTTCAAATTTGTGAAAACTCGATTGAATTGCTCGGAATCGATTGAGGGGTCGTTCAATTCGCTCTTTTCATGTTTAGAATTCAGTATATTGGCAATGGCATCGTCCGCTGGTCCTTGGTCGACCTTCATTTCAATAGTTGACCGTGGAGAGTAATTTTCATAAACGGACGGCAGCGGTGCACATAAATTTTGAGAAAGGTTCTCACAAAAATGTTTGAATAAATTCGTCAGTTTCAAACCAAGAATGACTGTTAGGGTCAACGGAAAAATCATGACGAAAGCGTTCACACCGTCGTAGAGAGCATTTGCAGGGACAAAGAGCCACCGAAATTCGTCAAAAATGTATGTCGTAGAATTTGAAAATGTGTCAATTTCAATTATGTAAAAATTGATAAACAGGTATCCTCTGTATACGGAGAACGACATTAAGGTGATGCCTGCGAATGCGTACATTCCGATATTTCGATACTTCTTGGCTTTTGATTCACAATTCCGTTGATACAAAAGCTCCCTCTCGATTTCCAGACAACCCTGGATGATTTTGATAATTTCAGGGCAGAAGCGAATGGACAAATACCTCACAACCGTTTCAATCGTGTAATAAGACATTAATGAGGAAACATCTGAGAGCCAATTTGACAACAGGACATTACTATCTTCCAGTTGGGCTTTATAAGATGGCACAAAATAATCAAATGCCACTAGGAGGCCACAAATACAAGAGATCACCGCGTATAATGTTGAAAAATTGAAGAATCTGAACCGGAAGTGCGAAGAAGAGGGATTTGGAACAATAGTAGGAAAGCAGCCAATAATCCAACCAATCGACAGGAGAAACGTTAGAAGATAATTCTTGGGATTTAGAGAAGTCATTTTTAAAGATATTTTGGGTTAATTTCAGTATTGGAATTTAATCAAAACTGTCCCACTCTCCTGTGTACGAATAAGAAACTAGTTCAGCTTTTTCTACACTTTTGTACTGTTTTATAATGAAATGTATCGTCTTCACGAGCTCGGAAATTAAGTTTACTCAGGTTGTGTCAAAAATTACTGGTTTTACCTCTGAAGAAAATTGAGATAAATACTAAATTGGGAGAAAGAAAGAGAGAAACAATGTATTAATCTAAACAACCGATCGGTCGAAATTGTAGGCGAAATAATGGCGAGTGTCATAATGAACAACATGAATTCGATTACGCAGATTAAATTTTGTTAGCGTGTTCGAAGTTTTTTAGTCCGATCGTTAATTTGATGTTTCCCTAAGGATCGAACTCTCTAATTCGTTCTAGTTTCGTTTTCGTGCGCAATGTGAACAATTGTTAAGTTGTCGAGGCCATGAGAAAGCATTAGCAGAAATTGTTTACGAATGGCGAAGGTCTGGAGAGCTTAATTGACCGATTAAGCACCGATTAAGCATTAAAAGATCGATAATCATAGAAATATACCTAAGCATATTAAAGATATACTACCACACTGGATAGGCAAGGATGGCTATGGGAAAATGAATGCAAATTAGAGACTTCGGTTTTGCAGTCAAGATAGCTCAAGAAATAGATCAAGGACTGGTCTATTGTGACGACAATAAGGAAGCGCACCTGACCTGTACTTCCAGAGCGTTAGAAATCTTCACAATTCATACCCCATGTCTTATGTCTTGTTCATTGTATTTTGTAAACATAATACAAAAGCCAAATATTATCGTAATTAAATTAATGCGTACCTCTTCTTTGAAGCATTCCCCCAGGCGGGCAATTAGAAATATTGATAGCAGCGCTTGTAAAGACCCGAGTAAGCTTGGTACTTTGGGAGCCGTCCCAGTAGAAAGAATGGAATTTAAAGATCCGTACAAGACAGTAGAGACTGCCTGTATTATCAGAGCTGCAGAGTAACTCCCGAAAACTTTCCCGAATGCAAGGAAAAGAACCTTTAATTTAGTGAATATTCCGTTGAGACGGACAGAATTATTCAACACATCTTTTGAGTTTCGCTGATCTTTATTTGAGCTAAGCACATCATTAATTGGCAAATCCGGGAGACCCACGGAAATGTGACAAGCCAGGTCTTCGGAGAAATCTTCGAGTAAGTTCATAATTCGCAATCCAAGAACAATCATCAATACAATTGAAAAAGTGACCGTGAAAGCATTTACAACATCGTAGGCAATATTCGCTGAGATAAAAAGCCATCGACATTTTCCAAACAAAAATGTCTCCAAATTCAAATCCTTGTTAAGGTAAACGATGTAATAATTCCAGTATATTCTGTAAACGAAGTACGCAGCTAATGAGACGCAGAGGAGCGTGCACATTCCGACATTTCGATTCTTTTTTTTTACCTCCTGATTTCTCAAATTGTTCAGATCTCTTTCAATTTCTGAGCAATCTTTGATAATTTTAATAATTTTGGGGCAACATGGAATAGATATATATCTAATTACGGCTTCCACAGTGTAATATGTTAATAAGTACATGCAATCTGAGAGCCAAGTAGACCGGGTGATACTATCATTGGTCACTTCATCCTTGTAGAATAGTACAAAGTAATCAAAACCGACTAGAAAAGCACAGACGCCGAAAATAATGGAATATAATGTTCCATAACTGAAAAGTTTAAACTGGAATTGCGGAGAATATGGGTTTCGGGATGCGCAGGGAAAACACCCAACAATCCATCCGATTAATAAAATCAAGTTAAGTACGCAGTCATCAGAAGACATTTTTGTTTTCCTAACTTTATCACCCGAACTTTCAAACGTAAAGTTTAAAGCCTCAGCGAGGTGTTGTAATAGTTCGAACACCAGTATGGTGTGTGTAGAAAGTATATTTTATTTCCTGAGATCGCGGGTTCAATTCCAACTTGACTCAGTCTCATTTCCGGTTCGCTGGGCGTTATAACGGTTTAAGTCCTCACGACACGTTTCAATTGACTGGGCTGTTCCACTAATTGCGGAAATTTTATATTTCTAATTACAATTCACGCTCAAATGCCGAAAATTTTGCCCAGTTCATAAGTGCAAGTTCGAACTGACGAGGTAAAAAGAACTATGTCACAGTTTCTTCAAATTTCAAACAAACTTAAACTTTTTAATCTGATAATTTCACTCTAATCGCCACATTGAGAAAAACTACTCGAGATTGCCACTACTTTTGATCAGAAAGTAATAACCGAGGTTACCTATTTGGCAAATTTCCTTTTGCCAGTTTAGAAACGACTAATAAATAAATTCATTTCATTATTGGTATTGAATTATATCGTTCTAACAAAAACTTATCAAAATAAACTCAATCAGACAGTTCATATTTGCAAAGGGAGTGATACAAAATGCTTCAAAAAGTGAATTATTTGATGCCACGTATTTGCGAGTCATTATGATAAAGAGGGAAAATCGACTAGTTGGGAAAACATTACCTTTCTAATATTCTATTTGTCTATTTTAATGTAATAAGCAATTCTGGAGAAGTAGAAGTAGGAATTTCTATTATGTCATACTCTTTAGTCAATTTTATCTGAATTCTGTAGTTCAGTATAATTCCATCCAACATTTACATAAACGCTGGTTCTCAAACCCTTCAGTTATAGAAGATTAAACGTATAATGGAGTTTAGTTTCAGGGATCAATTTTATTCTTGAAATTAAATCTCAAATTAAATAGTAAAATGAACTTTCTCCACTTAAGACAGCTTGAACTTTGTGAAATTTTTGACCAAACCCAATATGTAATTGGAAATTGACAACAAAAAATCATTTTTTATCCCCATCTCGGAAGGAAACCGGGTTTTCTCACTCTTCCATTCTAAATTTCAATCCTCGCCGCTAGTCCCATCGAACATTGAAGTGTTATATGGCTCGTTGCATTTTTTTAGGCAAACTATTTTTTGCAAAATCCATGTATCTCAACTTTTCTTACACTGATCCTGATTCAGTTGTTGGGTTTGCAACTCATTCATACCTAGGTTTGTTTGAATGCAATGGCGTAGCACTGAAACGTACAAACGAACAAAGTCCTACTATAAGAGAAATGTAAAGTGGAAATTAACAATCATGCATTTATCCATTCCTAAATCTAAAATTCTGACAGGAAAATTGTAGACGAACATGCTCCACCTTCAAATTAATTTATTTTTTAACTCATACAAACTATATTCTTCCTATATTTTTCAGGAAACACAGGTTTACATTTTGGCATTCAATAAAACAGAAATTGTTCATGAATAAATTCAGTAAGTTGGACTAATCACTACGTCACTTTACGATCCTGCTTACATAATTGAGAATCGATTCACAACGACGGATTCAATGAAATGCAAAGTGAACTAAGGCGTGCTACTACTGTCGGAGTTCCGAAATTTAATACCAAAATAGTACTAGTAAATGACATTCGTCATAACTAGATTCTAATATTTTCTATTGAACTTTATTGGAACAAAACGACGCGAAAAGTAACTTTCCATACCTGTCGTCTCATCACTTCCCCCAGATGGACAATGAATACCATTTCCAAAAGAGACTGCACAGAGCTGATAATACTATGTGGAGGGTGCCGTTAATAAATAAATAAATATGTGCCTTCGTATAAGTTCCGGTGGAAATAATGACATTCAGAGTTCCATACAAGAAAGTGAAAACAGCTTGGAGAATTAGAGCTCCTGAATAGCTCCCAAAAATTTCTTCAAATGATGAAAAAACTAGCTTGAATGTCGTAAATGTCCGGTTAAGTCGTGCGGGATTTGTTGATGATACATTCACTTTAATATGCCTCTTGGAATTGGCAACGTAATCTGATGCACCCGTAGATATTTCGATAAGGTCGCCGGATTCATCAAAAATGGAGTTACTCAGGTCTTCGCAAAATACTCTGAACAATTTTGTCAATCTCAAACCGAGAATAGCCGTAAATAATATTGGAAAAATTAGAACAAACATATTAGCAATGTCATAGATTACATTGGCTGGGATATAAAGCCAGCGGAATTCGGCGAACACGTATGTGTTGATATGTTTCATTATATCAATGTTAGTGATGTAATAAAACACAAAGAGGTAAATTTTGATCGCGAGAACTGAAATTAAAGTGAAACAGAGAAAAACGTATGTGCTGGCATTTCGATTTCTGTTACTGCTTGTTGAACCCAACAACTCTCGCCGTATTTCTGCACAATCATGTAGAATCTTGATAATTTTAGGGCAGCAGCGGATTGACAAATATCTTATTAAAGTTTCAGCAGTGTAATATGAGAATAAATACGTAGAATCCGACAGCCACACGGACAAGGAAACTTTGGTATCGTTGACTAGAGATTCATACGATGAAATAAAGAAATCAAATCCAACAATACACGCACCGATGCACCATATGACAGAGTACGCTGTTGCAAAACTGAAAAGTGTAAACCGGAAATTCCGAGATGATGGATTTGGGGTTTGTGACGGAAAACATCCAACAATCCATCCAAGTGACAAAATAAATGTAAGAAAATAGTTTTTCATTCTGGATATATTCTGACGAGATCGAATTGTAATGTAATTATAATATCAGTGTTTCCTGTCGGCTCACAAACACATACTAAAAATGCTTCCTATACTTCTTGTTCCTTAAAATTTATATCCCGTTAGAAAATAATTTCTTTCTACGTTTGACAGGGAAAGCTAGTTTGAGAAAGGTGTGACCCAATATTGACTTTAGAGAACTGTATGAGCCTGCTACTTTCAATTCAACAATGATTGGAATAAATTGGATGGATAAAGCTGTCAGGTTCTATAGGTTCGGTTTGATTCAGTGTCGAACTTAAAACTTCAAAACAAGAAAATTCTGTACAAAAATTAGAATCTCCATTTCATAACAGTAATATTCTGTCTATAACGAAAAGTAAATTAGCTTCGCTTGATCACCTTAAAATGCAAAGCCAAACGGAGCATTTGCTTCGCACAGGCTACGCTGTTTGCGGATTCGGCTAAGGACAAGCCCCCCGTGCATTTCTAACGACCAAACGATGCGACTTTTTGTGTTGGGGCCTTCACAAAAGTTGTTCAGGACGCCATGGGCTATAACATATCAAAAAATCCAGCCAAATTTAAAGGGAGGGCAGCGCCATCCCCCTTGTGTAGTATATTTTCAATTCTAGAGCATTATAGTGATTTTCAGAGTAAAGTCAGTTACTAAACACGATTTTGAAGTTTTTGTGATGGAATTTTTGCGCTACGCTGCATAGATGGGGTGAAGGGGAGTGTAAAAGGAATTACAATTGTTCAATGTTAACTGAACAAGTCATTTTTACGTTGCGTAGCGTAAGTGTACTATGCTCCTCAAGTGGAATTTTTCAAATTTTGTCGTCAACTCATTGGTAAAATTTAGGTTAAGTCAATTAGGTTAATCAGATTCTTTGTGTTTCCATGTTAAGACAATCAAAACGCATACTTGTATGTTTGAATGCTTTGGAATATCACGTTAATAAAGAAACCAAACCAAACCAAACCAAACCAAACCAGATATCACCAATCTAATTTCGTTTCATTGCTACGAAATTAAAAAAGAAACCGCGATAAATTTTAAGTTTTTTAATCGTAATCTTTTCGGATACACTTAATCGAAAGAATGGTTTAAATGAGGGAATCCCCCGCAGAATTATGACCGACCGAATAACCCCACACTAGAGTTTCTGGCATGAGTCGTTTGAAAGATAGTCTGTTTTAAATGGACGGTTTTTTAGAAATCTGAAGCTGTCTGATAACTTATGACTCGGATTGATTAGAGAAAGCGGTGGAGCACTAAAAACCGCGTAATTTTGAGATTCTAATATTTTCTGTTGGACTTCGCATGAGTATTCATTAAACTGGCTTCTGTCTGATGTCTGGTATTAACCGCTATCGTCAAAAAGTAACTTTGCATACCTGTCGTCTCATCATTTCCCCCAGATGCACAATGAATACCACTTTCGCAAGAGATTGCACAGAGCTGATAATACTTTGTGCCTTCGGAAAAGTTCCCGTGGAAATAATGACATTCAGAGTTCCATACAAGAAGGTAAAAACAGCTTGGACAATTAGAACTGCTGAATAGCTTCCAAAAACTTCTTCAAATGATGAGAAGACAAGCTTGAATGTTGTAAATAACCGGTTAAGTCGTACGGGATTCGTTGATGATTCACTCAATTTCATCTGCCTCTTTGAATTGACAACGTAATCTGTAAGGTCGCCGGATTCATTACAAATGGAGTTGCTCAAGTCTTCGCAAAATAATCGGAACAATTTTGTCAATCTCATGCCGACAATAGCCATAAATAATATTGGAAAAATTGTGACCAACGTATTAGCGACGTCATAGACTAGATTAGCTGGGATATAAAGACAGCGGAATTCGGCAAACACGTATGTCTTGACATTTTTCATTATTTCAATGTTGGTGATGTAATAAAACAAAAAGAGGTAAATTTTGGTCGCGAGAACTGAAATTAAAGTGAAACAGAGAAGAACGTATGTCCCGACATTTTGATTTCTTTCACTAATTTTTGAAGCCATCATCTCTCGGCGTATTTCTGCAAAATCTTGTACAATTTTGATAATTTCAGGGCAGCATCGGATTGACAAATATCTCATCAAAGTTTCAGCAGTGTAATATGAGAATAAATATGCAGAATCCGACAGCCACTCGGACAAGGAAACCGTGGTATCGTTGAGTTGGGATTTATACGACGAAATAAAGAAGTCAAATCCGACAATACATGCACCACCGCACAATATGACGGAGTAAGTTGTTGCAAAACTGAAGAGCGCAAACCGGAAATTCCGAGAAGATGGATTGGGGGTTTGTGACGGAAAACATCCAACAATCCATCCAAGTGACAAAATAAATGTTAGAATATAGTCCTTTCTACCTGGGTGAGCCATTATTGGTATAATGAGATGGAATTGTTAATAGAATAATAATTCCATTGATTTTGGATTCTTAAAGGAATTTGAATATGTATTTTCAGAAAATTCTCATTCGCTATGGCACGTAATGGTAAACGTATCCGTGTTTCCTGTCAGCTCACGAGCACATACTAATAATGTGATTCTTGTTCTTCACAATTGAAATCCCATTAGAAAATAATTTCCTTCTATGCTTGACACATGGAAAGCTAGTTTGAGAAAGGTGTGACACAATATTGACTATTGACTTCAGAATGTCAATATTGGCCTGCTACTTGCAGTTCAACAATTTAAAAAGAGAATACAACACTTCCAGCTCGGATAAGTAGGTCAATCTATAGAAATGAATATTTTCCTTTGAATTCTAATTCTAAAAGGCGAAACCGCGATAGGTACTCTCAAGATAATATTGATTGCACTACTTATCTGTGATGTGAAGTTAGGAATTGTATATTTGAAGGTACACATCCATACAAGGTCAATCCATTTCACTGACAATAATAAAAACCGAGTATCTTCAGTATTATTTTGAATACAATTTCGCGGGTACACTTTGATGAATAAGTCAATCTGGTATCGTTCCTGCACATCCAAAATCAAATTATTATTTTTGCTGGTTTTGAAAGACGGACTAATCCTTCTATCTGTTACGGCAATTTTCTTGATGACCCTAAGTAATGTTTGTGGAGGTAATTGCAAGATTGGGAATTGCTGTGACGAAACAAAAGAAGTTTAACGACGTTAACTGCTTTCGTTCAACAATTTCCCCCAATATATGACTAATACATGCTTTCGAAATATTAAACATAGCTATAAAAACGGTACGTACCTCTCTTTTCATTAGTTCCCCAACCGAACCTGAGCAATTAAAAGCATAATTAGTAGTGAGAGTGACTGAATTGAACCGATTAAACTAGTCACTTTGAAGAAAGTCTCCGTCGAAATAATAACATTTAAGGTTCCGTACAGGAAAATCGAAATGGCTTGAAAAATCAGAGCTGCGGACCGCGGAGTAACTTCCGAACACTTCTTCAAAATCTGTGAAAATGGTTTTAAATTTTGTGAAGACCCGATTAAATCGTCCTAAAGGAGTTCTTGATTTGTTCTCCAATGTTTTTGATTTCAGCCTAGTTGAATGATGGACCTTGTTCGAATTCTCTGATTCCGTAGATTGTCTTTTCTCTTCATGCTTGGATCTTAAGATATTTGAAAAAATATCGCAATCCGGTACATGCAGTAGTCCAAAGAACATTTTGACTGTGGATACAGAAAACCTATGGTGAATAAGAACGACGCAAAATTCTTCAAATAGATTTGTTTAGACCGCGGCAGACCGTCAAAATAATTGGAAAACTGATGACAAGAGCATTTGAAGAATCATGGAATGCATTAGCCGGGAAATATAACCACTGGCACTTCGAAAACAAGCGTGTTCCACTGTTTGCCATCATTTCAGGGTTGACGACATAGTAAACGACAAATACGTACGTTTTATGGACGTAAATGAAATTAAGGCGACTATGAAAAGTGCATGTGTGCCGAAATGGCGATTCGTCGTTCTTGAGTTCTTTCTATTTCTCAAGCCATTCAATTCCATTTCGATTTCGGTACAATCTTGAATGATTTTAATAATGCGGGAACAATTCCGAATTGACAAATACCGGATAATGGTCTCAACAACGTAATAGGTCAACAAATACACCGAATCTGAGGACCAGCCGGACACTGGGATGTTTCCTCTGTTCAAGCCGAAATTTGGGGGAAAACAGCCTATAATCCATCCAATTGGTAAAATAAACGTTAAACGACAATACTTTGGACCGAAAACGACCATTCTTGTTTCTAATCAGTGACAGCCGGTTGAAACTTTAATAAATCTTATTACATTTTTGAAATTCTGTGAAATTCGTCACGACGCTCTGTTATGTAAAAGCTTTGTGGCACAAATGTGCACGAAGTAGTTTCTTTAAAACTCTTTCTACGAGAACTTTTGTGTGGTGGGATATGTTTTCACGAAGCTGGCGAAACAGTTGTTCAAAAGAAAAGGCTTGATTGATCAACCTTGCCAGTTTTGGGCCCAAATGTTAAATCGGTAAAACGTATTCTAATTTGAAGATCAATTAAACGTTTGTCCTAAAACGAAATTAAATTAAATGAGAAATGAATAACGTGTCAATTATCCAGCTGTTATTTTTATTTTGAGACCGAAACAAGAGTAACCTTTACAAGTTAACTCACTATGTGCATCTCAACACAAGTGGCATTCCTTTGACGATGCAAGTCACCCGTCGCGTTTGCGATGCTAAGAAACATCCAATAGTTTTAGCCAAGTGAGCATTCGATTTGTGGTAGCGTTTTTTAAATAACGAAGTTATATAACGAGAGCAATACAAACACTTATGAAGTGCGCTATCTAGAGATTTCTGCTTTTATCATTAGTAACCCTCGGAGATTACAACGTTCGATTTGGTCGTTTATTTCAACGAATACTTGAAAGAAATTTATAGAACTTCTGTTATCGACGAATTAGTAATGGCCTCTGATTATACGACTTTGGTATAATAATGTGTGCTCGTTATTTAGTGTGACTGTACACCAGCTTTTTAAGACGCAAACCATATCAGATTACATTTTATCAAACCCGTTCAATCAATTCAGGTGTAATTTGTCACACAATAAATACGTAATTGATTACAATCAAAACCTGGTCTGCCATCTGAACTACAGTCTACAGAAAGAATGCTTATCCATTTAGTAAGCCAAAATTGACGAGTTTTATTTGTCAATAACCTCAGGTACCACTTTATTGTGGTAATGATGAAATCAAGCCATTGGTTTTAACTACTATAATCTCCTAGTTTAAAATATTCGTTTAAATAAACTGCGAGCAGTAGAGATGCGAAAGTCGGACTGACCGTCGAAAGAGGTAGAGAGAAGCGAAATAGAACCG
>JAQFYE010001238.1:0-24586 GCA_034694305.1 Protaphorura glebata | reverse complement strand
AAAATTGTAAAATGACCCGGCGACTATTCGAGACCGGCGTTTAATCGAGACCGGCGTCAATTGGAAGTTTTACGGTATTACCCGCCTAATTGACTTTTGTTTACTGAACCAATTTTCTATCCTTTTCTCCGATTTCATTCTGATTGTACTTTTACATGGTAAACTTGTCAACCCTACTTTTTCACAACAACAATTTACTCAATTATTCAACCTCTTGCCCTTAAGTCTTTCAGTGTGTTTGTATATCATTTATTTGCACAACGAAGAAAGATAACGGCCAAAACACTTGTGGATATAATTGAAGCTATAATTTATTCCCACACAGTATTTGAATCTATTAACATAACAGGGTGTCACAGAGTTTTCGTATAAATCAATTCTAACGCTCACTAGATCCTCATGCAGAGGATAGTTAAAGATTTGTCAATAGTATGTTTCCTTTTCCGTCCACCCTCCAGGGTATTTCCGCAACATATACCTTCGAACCTCGTCGTAGATCATAATCATTATTGCAAACGGTATAGGAGGCAACCACCACACAAACCTAACGAAAAAGTAATATTAAAATCACTCTTTTAATTTCTAATTCATTCATCATTTCTTGACTTTGCAAACAATTACTTCAATGGTTGCATTCTAAGTGCAACATCCATTCCAGGTGTGTAGGCTAGAAATGCAGCTACAGCCGTTTCAAAAAATAATCCAAAGTTTAGCACCCAGTTGCTGAAATTATTAAAAATACGAATGGATTTTATATTAGGATCTTGACACTCAAAATTCGCAGTACAACACACCATTCTTTAGGCAAATATTATGTAACTGAATTGGGTTGAATTTTGGGAATTGTTGTAGTAAATCGACCTACTGAAAAACTTTTGTGAAGGTTCTACACAAAAAAAATGCTACTGCACGTTCCGACTACACTTTTGGATTCATTGCGGTCAAACGGTTAGACTTTTTTGGGGTAAGACCTTCACAAAAGTTGTTCAGGATGTCAATGCCGACAACATATCAAAAATTTGACCAAATGGGACGGCCTAGATTTTGGCAGTGATTTCTTACTCCATTCCTTGATGATAAAGCGAAAGTCTTCTGGTTTTACAAATGATCACATCTGCCCATTGAACAATGACGATGGCGACAAAGAAAGCAGTGTGACAGGTGTATTCCAGTTTTTTCCTTGCATTGTATGACTGAAAATATTTTATTTTTTGAGTCAGTGCTACTATCAATTATTTTATGACAACGAACATCGATTAGGGATTTTACGTCCCTTAAGTGATGTGCGTCGTAATTGTCGTACCCATTCTTGGCCATAGGAATCTTCTAAATCGTTAATAGCTTTAGACTCCCAACTTTCACGAATGCCTAGTAGGTCCATAGGAAGAAATCCATTTTCAGCCATGATGATCAAATATACAAAAAATCCTGCAGCAGCTTGAATCATTCCAACTTGACCGTAAGCAACTGAGATTAACCTGTGTGTCAAGTCAGTCAAATTTTTATTAATTAATGTTTTCATTCAACATTTAAGGTCCGACTGTTCACAACAGCCAAAGCTAAAATTCTTGGCAATGGTAAAAGCAATTAACTAACAAAATAGCTGATATGAACAAATTAGTAGAGAACATTTTGAGTCGTTATCACCTGTCATTAACCAATTTGTCCTTTTTGGAGTCCCTCGGAGCCCTAAAATTTAAACTTATTCATATATGGTTTTCCAACAAAAAATCGTTCAGAATGAATTATTTCAAAAAATCCTTCGATGCTGTTTTTTGCTCTTACCTTTTCATTATATCACTTTCCGCTTTTTCGTAACCGAGAGAAATTGCCGGTACCTGCAACAGAATAATTTATAGGTAGGCAGATCTCGTGTGTCCGAATACGATCGGAGAACTTCTCCAAAAAAGTGAAAGAAAGGTCACGTGAAATGACCCCAAGAATATTTTCATTCAAATTATGTTGTAAAGTTCAATATTCGAACAATTTTACTATGGAATCCTATTATTCAAAATTAGGCTGAATTTGTGTCCGTTAAATTTTTTTTGGACAGGTGTTCAGTCCCTATTCGAGCACAATGTATATGCACATTAAATTGTCTTAAAAAAGTACCATATCTGTTCCCAAGTCAATACATAGAATTGTAACGGTTCCGAGCGCAAGTGGTATGTCCAGCACAATAAATAATAAAAATGGTGCCACTTCAGGAATTTTAGAAGTGAGAGTATACGCGATGGATTTTTTTAAATTATCAAAAATTAATCGTCCCTCCTCAACCCCAGTAACGATTGTTGCAAAATTGTCATCCAAGAGAATCATATCCGCTGCTTGCTTGGAAACATCTGAACCAGAGATTCCCATTGCCACTCCTAATGTTCAAAAATCAGATCCATTAAGCATTGTGTACCTTCTCTAGACTAAAACGTATTCTTACCAATATCAGCCTTCTTGAGGGCTGGAGAGTCATTGACGCCGTCACCGGTGACAGCAACAATTGCACCTTGTCGTTGGAGTGCTTCCACAATAATCAATTTCTGTTGAGGTGAAGTTCGAGCAAATACAATTTCTGGATAATTCCTTAACAAATGATCAATTTCTTGTTCTGTCAATTCCTTGAGTTCTCCTCCATGTACAACAGCACAAGTGGCCATGTCAGGGTTAAGCTCAGAAACAGGTTTATTAAGTCTCGTTGCAATTTCTTCAATCGTCTCATTCTCTTCCGAAATTATTCCAACTGATTTGGCAATAGCTTTGGCTGTTTATACAAGAAGTTCGTTATGATAGGCCTACGAGAGGCCAGAGGTCAAAGTTCACTGAGATCAAATTTATATTAACCCGTAATTGGATGATCTCCAGTGACCATAATGACACGAATACCAGCTGAACGACATTTTGCTACTGCATCAGGAACAGCAGCTCTTGGTGGATCAATCATGGAAATCAAACCCAAAAAACGTAAATCCTTTAGAGGGAAATTTACATGTTCTGAGTCGAAATGGAAATTAGCCGGATATTTGTCTGAAGGTAGGACTAAATCACAAAATCCTGAAATACAAAATAAAGGCATCAAATAAAAAAAACTTCAGAAATAATAGAAATACATGACAGACCAAGAACTCTTTCGCCCAATGACCCTAATTCAAGGTAAGCGTGGTTGAAATCATCTTTCATTTTATCAGTTAAGGGCATCTCATGGTCATCAAGGTGTATGGTAGAACAGAGGTCCAGAATTCTTTCTGGTGCACCCTGTACAAGTATTAAATTATAGGGTAAGGTGTCCTAGTACGCCCCGGTGGTGTTATAATACGCCCTGGTGCCCTAATACGATCCGCCGCAAATTTATGGGCGTGCTTTGAGTTTCACATGATGATGTAGTTCATATAGGCGGGGTATATTGAGACAATTGAGCATATTAGGACACCTTACCATAATTCTATATTTTTGTCCCGCGGTTTAAAGATGTGTACCTTCATAACCAGAATATAGCGAGGATCGCTGGCGTCACTGCTTTCATGGATCGAGACCTGATACTTATCAGTAGAATTAAAAGGTATCTCGCTGATTTTCTTGTTTCGACCTCGAATATAGGTCACATCGCCCTGACAGATTTCCATACATTTCAAAATGGCGGCTTCCGAAGCATCCCCATTCACTTCACGTTTCATAACTGGAAGGTCTCCTTGATCATGTTTGAATTCTGCACGACTACATAGTGTTGCAACTCGGGCCAGTAACTGAAATTAAATAGGCCAGAATATTGATAACAGTTTTTTCTGAAGTTATATGTTTTTGAAAGTATTTTAAATGGTTGTCTTAATTTTTGAAAGACCAACAAGTACCTTAAATGTAGTGGAAGATTGGTCAAACGGAGTGCCAGACTGATCCTCAGTCGTGTCGGCTTCAAGAATTTTCTTGTCAAACCACAAATGAGAAACGGTCATTCGATTTTGTGTCAATGTTCCGGTTTTGTCAGAACAAATGGCGGAGGTTGACCCAAGAGTTTCAACAGCTTCTAAATTTTTCACAAGGCAATTTTTCTTCGCCATTCTTTTCGCGGTCAACGTCAAGCACACCTAAATAAAATAGACAGGGTAAGAGTAAGGTCACTTTTCAAGGGTCGACAAAAAAGCCTACCGTGACTGTAGCCAAGAGCCCCTCGGGTACCCAAGCCACGATGATTCCAATCAAAAAGATAACTGCATCTAACCAATGGTATCCCAAACAAATGGCGGCAATGAGTAAACCCACACCCATGAATACAGCCACAACCGTAATGATATGTATGAAATGTTCTATTTCAATGGCGATGGGTGAATCTCCTGCTTCTAGTCGAGATACTAAACCAGCGATTCTCCCCATCACTGTCGAATCTCCGATTCGAATCACGACCCCTCTCGCGGTCCCTTCGATCGCATTTGTAGAGAAAAAAGCAAGATTTCTGGTTTCCAATGGATTGTCACTTGTACATTTTGGTTCCCGTCGTTGTGGTTCAGACTCCCCGGTCAGGGATGAATTGTCCACCTGCCAAACATTAGATAAATTATCAGGGTTTCGAATATTTTTCAAGCGGGTGAAATATTTCAATATTTTTATCAGAAATACCAAATGAAATAAATGCAAAATATTAAAATTATGACAATTTGGGGCAAGTTGGACATCCTTGGTTGCTTTGCCATGCTGCATACAGTTAGCCATACTTTGTACTATACATATTTTGCGCAAGATTTGAAATGCTGCACTTAAATCTTTCAACGACACTTGAGAAATGCAAAATACCGAATTTGAGGTAATTAAGATGTGTTTTGACGTGTGTAGAACCCACCATAGCCACCCGTGCAGAAAAATAAATAAAATAAAACCCCCCCCCCCCAAAAAAAACGTAAACGTAATTTGAGGTTGACTTGAAAATAATTGTCCTTCTATATTGTGACCCTTAGACTAGTATTCAAAGTTCAAAATAATTAATTCTTAAATGATTTGTTAGAAATTCACCTTAAAATTCTTTGCCTCAATGATTCGAATGTCGGCTGGAACTCTGTCGCCGAACTGAACTTCGACGATGTCACCAATAGTTATCTCCTCAGCCTTCACGGTTAGTTTTATAGAATCGCGAACAACACAAGCGAACTGCGGAATCATGTCTTTGAAAGACTCCATAATTTTGGATGAACTGGATTCTTGGTAGTAGGAGAAAATCCCCGTAATGATCACCACAGATGCCAAAACAACGCCCAACCACAACTAAAGAAATGGACAACATAATTTTGACAACTTTTCTCAATTACTAGGTAAGATCATACTGTCCAAAAAAAAAAGGAGGATTGATTTTGGAAATATTGAGTCCCTCAGAAAATGACTCCATTCCTGTGGCAAATCTGAAAGGATCGGCCATACCAGTAATGTTTAGTTATTACCGTAATTACCGCGCTGACGTCATAACTGGCGAGATCGCGCCTCCCTGAGTGCAGTGCCACCGGTTTTCAAATTCTCAACCCGATTCTGTTTGGACAGTATGTGCGTACCTAGCAACCAAGCGTTGTCTAGTCATAAAATTATGACATACATTATCTTTAGGCGGATCTTCATAAGTTGTGTATTGAATTGCGTAAGCAATGAAACAGAGGGCAGCGCCAATCCAGAGCAGAATACCAAAATAACTGAAAACATTTCTGACGAAAATGACCCACTCTGGTGTTCGTTTGGGCGGGGTTAATCTGTTTGGCCCTTCCCTCTCGAATACTATTTGTGCTCTCTTGGATGTCAATCCCTATAATAAATATTTTTTAATTGATCAAGTAAATCTAAACGAGTTACATTATTACGAGCTTACCTTTATGGGATCTGTTTCTAATTTTCTTAAAAGATCTTCCAACGGTATTTGATGTTCGTTCAATTCCAGTTCTTGTTTCAAACCCTCCAAGTGCTTATATTTCGCGGATTTCTCTTTTGTCTGTTAACACAATTACTTGAATATTTTAGAGTTAATTTGTTTCTAAAATTACACAATGTCATTTTGGTCCTTAACGTTTCTTCTGACTGTACAGGGTGTCTAATATGTATTGTCCCTCTCCCCATACAGCAGTAACCACGATAGGCTTACAACCAATACATCGTTCGAAACATCAGCTCAAGTGGAATCTCTGACATATCATTTGAGCGTAGTAGCGCGTCGCGTAAGTCGCGTTCCCGCGCAGGGCGCGGTGAGAGAAAAAAAATAGAATTTTCTCCGTTTTTCAGCCGGTTTTTCATGGTCTTCCGCCTGAATAGCCGTGAGAACTTCAGAAACTCGAAAAACGACCTTTACCACTGCATTCCCAAGTTCTTTCTGAAAATTTTGAGCCATGGTTTGACAATTTTTGAGCAAGTCGATTTTGTCTCAAAATCTCAATATCGGATATTTTCAGAAAAAGTGAAATTTAGAGAAAAATTGACTTGCTCAGAAACTGTCAAACCATAGCTGAAAATTGTCAGAAAGCGCTTGGGAATGCAGTGGTGAAGTTCGTTTTTTTTGAATTTTTGGTTTCAAGGCTATTCAGACAGAAGACCGTGAGAAAGCAGGTGAAAAACGGAGAAAACCATATTTCTTTTTCTTTCACCGCGCGCTGCGCACGTACGCGACGCGCTACTGCGCTCAAATGATATGTCGGATATCTCACTTGAGCAGATCTTACCAACGATGTATTGGGTGTGTTTGCGCCTATTGTGGTTACTGCTGTAGAGGGGGGACAATACATATTGGACACCCTGTAGTCTCGCTGTACTCAATTGCTCTGCATGACATGCACTGACTGGAGTTAATTTTTGAAAAAATTCTCTCTCCTACTCCTTCCATACTACTAGGGGTACACTTTCTATTCCAAAGGAATGCTCCCCTCCCGACTCTCTGCGACGTTTGACGGTCACCTTTCGGCGAGTATCAATGAATGTTTAAACGTTTTCTTGTGTTTTCGACATAAAATTTTCATCAATTCTTTTGAAGCAAGTGAAATCTCAAAAAATAATTACCTTCTTATGTGATGCCATTTTTCAAAAAGTTTTTTTTTAATTTGCCAAGTATTAATTTTTAAATAGTTTTACTCCTCTAGTTCCAGTTCAAGACGTGTCCGTATCACCCACAGGAAGCGACTGATATTCTGAATGCAATCATCAAAAGTTTCTACCCGCAATCTCAATCAAAACCGGATGAAATTGCGTCATAATCCTGTTCCACTTTTCACCGCATAATAATCTAGACTTGAATTTAAATTAATAAAGTAAGAAAACGAACGATAACAAAAACAATTAATAGTTTTCATTTCACGGATTAACCAGTTTTGTAGTGTGTGTGTAATACATAATGTAAATGTTTATAAACAGGAAGAAAGATTGTTCGTCCACTTTTCACGTCTTTTGAAATCAGAATCAATTAGCGGATAGTTCAGAAGGTAGACGTGTTAATTGACAAAAGTCAAGTTAGTTCCACTTCAACCACTAAAGAACCCGATTCTACCGTACCGCACCGCACCGTAAAAGAATTAACAAGGATGTCACGCTCTCGTTTAGTGAACAGTCTGGATTTTCTTTACCGGGTTGTACTGGTTTCCAATTTATAATTGACGTCGAGATTTTTTTTTTCTTTGTTGGCAAATCAAATCCAGTACATATTTTGACGTCCGTCTAGACCAGTCCTATATAGTAGGAAATCCATCAGATCTCGTTTGAGGAACCCCCCACCCACTAAAAATGCATACTTAATTGTAATTAGGCCCAAGGCAAATTCATAATTGAACGTCTGGACGTATAGACGTATTTTGCGTTGGACTTTAATTTAGTTATTTGCTGAACTGTTAGGGCTACGGAACATTATGAGATTAATATAGAATTCCCCGGATCTGGACACTCCCCTAATTAAACTGAATTTCTAGAAAAATAAAATTTATTATTGGACTAGTACTGATCGTGAGTGCGAGCTCTCCGCCGAAAAATCGACAAAATGTCATCATGACGAACATCTGTGCTGCTACAGAAATCGTCTTTCCAATATTTCAATACTGCAATTACAGTTGACTGCAAATGGAAAATTCGCGTAGTTTTTATCAGAAACATTTCAGGGTTAATTTAATTTCGAAATTCGCCGACACAGTCTAATGAATGTTCGAATGACTTTTATTTTGTAAGGACAAGCAAAGGTTGAAGTTACTATTCCAAACATTGCTAAACATTGTCACTCCCTCGCCTGGTAAACAATGTCGGATTTTTCTTGACATCTATTCTTTATCCGATTTCTGTAATCTTCTATCTAAAATATTCAACTTTGAATCCAGTCTGTGTTAGGTAATATTTACATAGTGATTATTAGTGATCCGTGTAACTCTTGCATTCAAAATCAGGTTCATTCACGAAGGAAACTTGAGGGCGGATATTATTAGAAAAATTTGAAATTCTTACCAGTGAATTCTGATACGATGAGAAATCTGGAGTGATGCGTCATTCGTCGCACAGTTAAGGTTAAGGTCAACAATTGGCCTGGATTAAATTCCTCATCGCATCAGAATTCACTGGTAAGAATTTCAAATTTTTCTGAAAATATCCGCCCTCACGTTCCCCTCGTCAGATCTGTCAACTTCGGAACTGACAATAATTTTGGTATTGAAAATGCAATGATGATTTGTGAAACAGAGGATGATACAGTTGAGACTCAATTAGTTGCCAGAAATATTAACAGTTATGAGTATTTAAAACCATATACGTAATATTACCAATGAAGTAAATTTATTGATCACAAAAAAATTTAAATGTTATATTATAAGTACATTCTCTTTCTTTCTTCCAATTTAACTTGACTATGCTTTCTGACTGGGTAAGCTCATACTGGCCAAACAAACAGAACCTGATTTACTTGTTAATTTGGAAATGGTGACAATGTGCGTATCGGAACTCCATCTCTCCCGTATCACCAGTTATGACGTCATTGGGTGAATGACGTCACGCCTAAGCGTTACTGGCATGGATTACTTTTTTAGGGGATCCCAAAATAAACAAAATCATGCTTCACTTATCCTGTTTGGATAGTATGAACTTACCTAGTCTAAAAGTTCTCAAATTGTCCGATTATGTTAATTACCATGGGCATGTCATAAAAGTATTACAAATACCCACTTTATTGTCTCTTACAAAGCGTGTAAGCGTGTTTAAGTTTTAAATGACTCTGAAGATGACTTTTCTGTTTGAATGGCATAATATGACATAAATGACATTTGAATTTCCTCTCATCAGTATGACGTAACATATGACGGTCTAAGTCAGACTGATAATTACAACAATATTTACACATCGTACATTTAAACCTGTAATATTTTTTGTGGACTGTCAACATATGATTTTTCCAGGCCATACGTGATGAAAGAATTCTTCCACATTCGTCACATGTTTTTGGCCGCGCTTGAAAATTCTTTTTGCGTTTCGTCGAGGTATGAGGAATGGGAGGAACACTGAAACTGATCCCATTATGACGAAAATCGGCTCCATTCATATCGTATACGTAAGGCTTAATATCCTTATGATCTGCAAATGATAAAAAAAATTAAAAAAATGACATTATAATGCAAAATATATTTGCTGATATAAATCGACAAAATTTTTCTTACTAGGTAAGCTCATACAGTCCAAGCAAAGAAAATACGGTCTAAACTTTCAGGTTGCTAAGAAATCGAACCACATTCGTCAAAATTATCCATCACTTTTTTTTTGGACAGTACGAGCTCACCCAGTTGAAACATTGTCACGTCATTTTGTAAGTTCTATTAAAAAAATACCTATATCGATATCTTCTTCTTCGAATTGTGAGAATTCCCTTTCCGACAGTTCATCTCCAAATCCAGGTAGGATCGTATCAGTGGCTTCAATTGCTGACTCTCCTATAACACTAATGTCATTCACTTCTAGAGGATCAATGAATACATGAGAATCTGTGACACTAATCTCTCTGGGTTCACTGAAAAATGAAACAAAGATTAAAAAAAAATGCAATTTTAAGTAAAACTTTTAATTTGTACTGGAGGAAGAACATACATTTTCACTTGGAATTCTGGAGTTGGTCCATGACACAAATTCCACGGCCTCAAAGCCTCATCATTGTCCATAGTCAATCTGAAAATTCAATCCATAATTTTTATATTTCTTTCTATTAAAGCACATTTCGGTAACGCCGTTGCTTTAAAGAGGTTTTCTCTTCACTATTATTGAAAAATAGAAAGCAACTCACTCTCTACCAAAAATACTTTAAAAAATTAATATTCTTACCGTTGTTGTTGGGCTGGTGATGTTGTCTTTCCAGTTCCATGGTTTATCTGCGATACGGATTCGTATTCAGGGTAGACCACTTCAATTTTTCCTGGTTCGGATGAAATATGCTCATTTCCTCGAGTACTATTCACTGATGAACAATGTAACACTTCGGTCTGACTCTCGTTTCCGGATTTCGACAGTTTAGGAATTGACACATTTTCCATAATTCGAACACGACTTTTGATTGACTTTTGATTGGACAATATCCGTCGACCAACTTCTTTCCGTCGTATTTTGGCAAGCATCGATTTAAACGACACTGACCTCAATTCTAAAAAATCAAAAATTGTGAAAATCTACAAATTAATACCAAAAAAAGATTTGTAATTGCTTCATCACAAAATAAACTTACCAGCAGCAACTTCAGCTCTCAGCAGTTGTTCTAAAGAATTTTGTGAATCAATTTCCGAACATTGAAATTTCGTTGCATTTTGTTTCAGTTGTCCTTCAATAAAGAATTTTTCATCCAGTACATTCTTCTCCAGTTTTTCTAATTCTTCCAACATCTGTCCAATACTCAAAATTCTGTTGACACAAGGAGGACAATAATGGATTTGTTCAATTTTCTTGACATCATTTCCCAGATGAGGAATTTCCAATATTTGACATAAGAGCAGGAAGCAGTTGTCTTCGGAATTCGGTGAAGAACTAATATTCTGAATTTCTCCAGTGCATAGAAAACAATTCTGGATCATGGTGGCAAATTCCTTCCAACGTTACTTGACCGTTTATCAGTGAATTCTAATTTCAGTCTCAAATTAACTTTCTTTTGCAGTACTTTCAGATTTACATTATGTCTATTGTTTATAATTTCAAATTTGGAGCACAGAATCCGTTAAGCTTCTCGATGGCTCGGTAAATTGATAAACCTAACAGGGTAGTTCAAAACTAATCACTATTACTTTAACCACCTGCACCTAACACCCAAGTGAAAATTTTTCCACACAATTTTGTGTCAAGAATTTATACGTTTTGCTCAATCTGAAATAAATCATACCTGGCGTCTTTTGAATGTGCCTTACGAATACTCATACTCCGAATGTACAGGGTGTTTCTGAAATATGTACCCCCCTTTGGAAATTAAATATCTTCCAAACGGTTCAATGGATTTGGGTTCGGTTTTTTCTCAAATTGATTTTGATATCTAGAACGAGGATTGCCATACCCCTGAAATCCGTACGATTATTTTTAGTGACACTTTTTCAAAAATTTCGGATTATTTTTTTCTCAAAAAAAAATTAACATTACGGCTTACGGGAGTATTTTTCCCAATTTTGGGCATTGACGGGACAACCACTGTTGATTTTCAACAATTCCAGTCAATTGGAGCGGTGGTCAGAATCAGTGTTTCATACAAAGTTTTGTCACTACCCTCGATCATTTTTCATTTTTCAATTTAATTTCAAAAGGGGGGTACATATTTCGGAAACACCCTGTATTATGTATCAATTAATAAATGTTTCTTTTAAATAATCACCGTATAATATCGGACTTCGATTTTTATGTTAGAAAATTGTGTGGTTTGAGTGAACAAGTGGTGGTGAAAAAAATTATCGCACTCACTGGTGAACCAATTTTCGGGAAATATTGTTGTAGGAGAATGCCTTAAGAAGAATCAAAGACTCGTAAGACAAACAAACCAACAATTAAACAAAATAAATGAATACAATACAATAAATATAAGCTTATCTGCTTGTGGGATTAAAACTTCAAGCAAACGATGTGACCATGTGACATACTATTAAATTCCCTGAAATACCTCGTATCTGCCTTGCGTTAAGTAGATTGTTTCTTCTTTCCGCCTCGGCATATGCGATATCCATAATAAATAGAGTCTCAGGAATTTTCAATAGAATTAATTTTAAAATGTACATATCACTTTATCATGAAATTGAAACCGTAAGCGGCTGTTCTACTTAACGTTAATTGCAGTACAATTGTGTCGACGCATTGTCAATAATTTTGATCCACCCCGTACATTCCTGAGTCATTGTCAACTGTTTGTTTATGTACATTTTGCTCCAATCTTAAAAATATTATCCAAAAATTTTGACACTTTTACTTTTGACTTTTCCTTAATTCTTTACAATAATTGTAAACAATTATTGTTATTGGTAAATAATGACTGAGATGGATCGACCAAAGTGTTTTGTGTGCACTGGAGAAATTCAGTGCCAGAGAAGTGGTTTTTCTAATTCCACTCATAATTCCATTTTGTTATGTCAAATTCTGGAAATGCCTCATCTCGGAAATGATGCTAGAAAATTACAAATTAATTACTGTAATAGTTGTATGGACAGAATTTTAAGTGTTCGTGACATGTTAGAAGATTTAGAAAGACTGGAGAAGGAAGTGCTGGACAAAAAATATTTCATTGAAGTTCAATTGAAACAGAATTCACAAAATTATGAACATCAAAATCTATCACAGAAATTGAGGGATGAAATTGTTACAGGTGAAGTGTTTCGTGTTTCTGAGAATTTTTGAAATAAAAACCTTCATTATTCTTATTTTCTGGAGTTTTACCTACTGCTAGGGGTTCGTTTCTTTGGCTAATTTAAATTCAAGACCGGTGGGGTCAATCATTTCGATTATGTCTGATCTTTTGTAATTGTGATTGGCTAAATGTACCCTTATAATATAACTTGTTTATAATTTGTTTTCAAAAGTACCCTTAACATTTTAAATACAGGATCCCAATTAAAAGTAATCAAAAATGATTATAATTGATTTTTTAACTGTAGAGTTGAGATCTACTTCTGTTGAGTCAATTCTGGACAAAATCCGTTTGAGGCAACTTGGTCAGAGTCAGACGAAAACGAGGAATGGCGGAATTATGAAAGATTCAACGAATCCACAAGTTTGGACACTTCGAAATGAGACGACGGCACCAATTCTTTCAGAAAACCGTATTCATGCTCAGAATGAAAATATAAGACTATTATCATTGCCATTGTCAACGTCACCTAGATCTACTGCGCGAGGGAGTGTCCAAGGAGTATCTCCTCAAGTACCAAAGAAACGGCGAATTTCTAATCGACAGAGGTATACGTGATTATAATAATTGGCTGACAGTGGAAAATATGAATAAATTTTTAGGATTTTGAAATGATTGACTGGTATTCGTTGAGAAGTCACGCTTCTAACCTTAATTTTAATATTTCGCTAACGAATTATTCATTGAGTACTGCGAAAGTTAAGCTTCCCATTTTAATGTGGTTATTTCTGTTGAATTTTACAGAATATTGGAGAATACTCTGCAGGCGGAAATGGATGAAATACAACCTGACTATTCAACAGTTCCTGCCAGTCACAATTTGCCATTTAACAGCGAAGAACCCATGCGACCTTACGATATTGAAGAGTATGATATCAAAATGTATGCCAATATTCACCAATAGTTCATTTCGAATAAGTCTCTAATTTCTGAATTTTTCCCAGTGAACCACTGGAATATCAAATTGAGCCTATTGATTCATTTGATGGATTCCAAACGGAACACCGAATTATTTCTGATTCTGAGGTCACCACAGAAATTCCATCTCGGGGTACAATCTGTCAGTCTGCTGCCGCTGGGACGAGGAATGTCGCAAATATTGTTGAAGAATCTCAAAGTTTGTTTCTATTTAAAGTTACAAATTTTGTACCGGACACCACCGAAGGTACAAATATCTTGATTTAGTCTATTGTGTGGTTTATAATCATTGACCATTCACCAAATATGTCAATCCTCTGACGGTTTTGCAAAACGTATTCGCGAAACTGTCAGGGGATTGGGCTTATCAGGTGCTTCAATCGGAACAATACTATATGGGGACTTTTATATTGCACAGTAAAATAGAGAAAAATCATAGAAGAATAGAGGAAATTCTGAGTAAATTTTAAATTAAATCGCACAGTCAAATAAGGAAATTCACGACAGAATTTAATATAATATTCACAGTAGAATTTAAAATTCTGCTAGATACAGTTAAGTTAGGTTGTTCAAGCCCTTGGGGGAGCGGAGCGTCTCCCTTGCGGGGGCTGGGGGCAGAACCCCGGCGGGCGTTGGGGGCGGAGCCTGCTATTTCAAAAAGGGTTTAATAATTTAACATGGTATTATTTGCCGGGCTATATATTATTTTGTACAAGATATTAATTTACTGTGCAAAATATTATTTTACTATGCAAGAAATTATTCTACTGTGCAAGAAATTATTCTACTGTGCAAGATATTATTTTACTGTGGAAGAAATTATTTTACTGCGTTTTCACTCTAATCTACCGTGAAAGCCCTCTATTCTACTGGGTAATAAAATCACACCCAAACATTGCATATTATACTTTTCGCCGGAAATTATACAATAAATATTATATATTTCCCTTTATTTGAAGGCCAGAAATGCAAATTATTATGAAGCACACTGAATCACCTTTTATTTTATCTACAATGAACACCTTGTTAATAATTTTAGGTAACCCGCCCCACCAGCCATATATTTGTGGGATTTGTGGATCTAGTTTTGCTGAGTACAATCAATTGAAAGGCCATCACCGTGCGCACAAGATTTCCAAAACAAAGTCACCGAACAAATATAGGATTCCAATTCCATTTTTAAATCGTTCAAAACAAAAGGTTAAACCATCGGACACACCGAAAGAATGTGATGAGTGTGGTAAAATCCTTTCAACTCATGGGAATTGGAAGAACCATGTGATGACCTTACACCGAGGACACTACAAATACAAGTGTACCTATGCAATGTGTAATTATAGCTGTCAAAGACAAACGCACTTGGAAAAACATTTGCAAGATCACTCGCGGGGAAGGAAGATCAAGACCAAGACCAAGACCAACGAAAAACTTAAGCGTGCCTAATTTACCCCGAGGTGAAAAATTCGTCAAGGTAATTCTGAACAATTAATTAAGTACACAAGAATGTTGTCATAGATCTAGCGGTGCCTTATCACTCAAATTGATCATACATTTGTAAAGTTAATTACATTAAGCGCGTCCACCTGAGCCAAGACAGTGTAGCGCTCTGTGTTCCAGTCCGTATATCTGTCGACGGGGTTCTATTCTCCGGGCCTGGTGGTCACACCCCTGTTCCTACCGACTAATTGTGGCGTGGGTTTTTGTGGTTTTCCCCTCTTATGGGTGCACATTATAAGTCACTCACTGGGTTTGTAATCCCAGACAAGTGGTCTTAACTCTCCTAACGATAACGAAAACTGAATAAGCATTGGAAGTTGTTGGTGATCTTTGGAAAAGAACTGTCTTGTGGGAGTCTCCGAATAAACTGCCGCGCTCACATTTTCCATTGCGCGCGAGAGGTCTGTTTGAAAGCACGGAATAAAATGTGTCGCGCCGTACGTTGGAATCGGAGTCCACTGTCAGTTCGATGGTATCCGATCAGTTTGAGTCTGTGACCATGCTTAAGAGGCGAATGTATCCGGACTCCGGACATTTAACTCTCAATATTTATTTTTATTTATTAAGCGCGTCCTGTGAATGAGGTCAACGTGTTTTTGTAGCTCGTAATTTAATTATAATTTCCTTAAATATAACCATGGATTCTACCAGAATAGCTGTACAGGCTCCCTCTTATCCTTCGAAGAAACACCCACCATGCGTCCTCCACAAGGAGGAAGAGGAGAAATCTTGGGATCTTCATTTTGTGGATAATCCTAGCTTATAGAAGCCATAACATTTACTTAAATGTCAGCAGTGGACGCCAGCGCGGCTCGTCAAATTGTTAAAACTCAATTCACCCAGTTTTCGAGCCGAAAGCCACCGAAAATAATCTGTTGAGTCCAATATTTCTACTTCCTTCGGCTAATTTTATGCCGTTCTTAAATTAGATGGTCTCTGAGAAAATGGTTGAAATCTATTTCTGATTATGATCAGAAACAATACGTTTTCCGTTTGTGATCTGTATTATTTTAGTATTTCGATCCATTCTCTTTCTGACTACGGGATTATATAGAGAATTTTGTTTTATTTTGTTATGTCCTGTTTTCGCATTGCACAGAAAAGTGTAAAATACAATCATGATGAGAAATCAAGTTTATGTGATGGCTCATTGAATGGCAAATCCATGTCTTCGACGAGTGAGAGTAGTTACTTATGTCTTTTGGCAATTAGTTTAAAAAAACTGAAATTGGTTGACACCGGTTTCCAACTTTTTAAAATAGGCAAATTCTTGCTCATCCGATTTGATAAAATTCTTAACAACCAATTCAAGCTTGTGAACTAGAAACTTTGTTGCGTACCAACTACGGCTACCTAACCACGATTTCAGCAGTCCTTGTAGTTTGATTACGACAGATGCTCCGTCGCTGGCGGAGCCGGTAAGATATTTCTTGTGGTACTCCATAAAACTGGACGGATTCTCATTGGAGAATGTGACGACAATTGTGTCGAACATTGAAACCGCAAATTCCTTGAATCCCAGCTTTATAGATCGATAATAGTACAACACTGGCCTACTCTCTTCGAAGGCCTGAAAAAGATTGACGAGATAATGCGTGTTTGTATTATCTGTCCAACCGTGCAAAAGAATAGAGAACGGAAGGTTAGATTTTATCATTGTCTGCAGCAATTCTTTGTGCATGGTTTTACTTATTTGCATCTGCATATTTGCACAAGATTTATCACTGAAGTGGTGACTACCAAGACGCATGAAGACGCATGGAGTTAACACTCCATGCGTCTTCATAAAGTCCTATGGCTATTACCCTCCGAAGAACTATATTTTTATCTCTGCATTACACTGAGTGGGTAATTTTTAACTCTGCGTCATCAGGCTGAGTAGGTAATTTTAACCCAGCACATCACGCTGAGTAGATATTATAGAATATTCGGCTGCCTAAGCTATACATCCATTTAAGCCTTGGACATGAGCTCTCTCCCTCTAAGTGTGGCTCATTTGACCCCTTGGAAAGTTCTAACTCATATTTACGTCTTCGGCCTAATTTCGCAGAATGATGCTTCCTCCTTTCGTGAATATTATCACAAAAAATTATGTACTTGATTTAATGTCAACTCATGGATGCTACACCTTGAATTCCTACTTATGATTTTGACTTTTACTGTCCTTTAATTCTGATATAAGCTGAGTAGGTATTATGCAGACTTTTAAATGTCATTATACCCTGCAACTATCTTATAGCATAGAGCAGTCTCGTGAACCAAAGGTTGCCAATCTCAAGTTACCCAACCTCATTTTCAGAAAAGATACTCCGATTAATCTTTTACTACCTTTGGATTTCAAAATGTCCTTTAACTCTGTACCTATCTTATGGCACTAGAGCGTTGTTTTAAAACGTAAGGCTACTAATCCTAAATTCCCCCAACTAATTATTTGGAAAAATACCCAGATTAGCTTTTCATATATTGTGGACGTAAAATTGACCTTTAACTCTGCATTAGGCTGAGTAGGTAATATGTGGACTTTGGAATGTCCATTTGACCCTGCACCTATCTGATGAGCTTTATCGGAAGATCTTCATTTTAAAATCTCGAATTCCCCATCCAGTTTTTTTAAAAGACATCTGACCGCCTTTTTCAATTTTGTCGACGTTGAATGTCCATTTGCCTTTTTACCTATACAAGAGCTCTGTGTGAAAACCAAGGGATGCTAAGCCTAAATTCCCATTACTGTGTAGTTTGTGTTAACTACCATCTGGACTTGGACCATTTGCCAATTTGAAATTGACATTCCGTTTCATGATCCAACCAAATCGTTTGTCCTAATTGCACATTTCTGTGACAAATGCTGCACCAGAATTTGCACAACTAAAATTAAAATAAACTAATTAATATCTTATTGTAACGAAGGAAATCCTTGTTGCCGTTGATACTCTGTCGTCTTGGTTAATTTTTGTTGTCCCCGTGTCGTTACACTGCTGATTTGATGTAGTGAAATACGTCGAGTTGATTGTCATTTGGCTTTGATTGCGTGGATCCTCCAGTTTTTGTGCGGACAAAATCGACCAAGGAAGGCTGTACTTTTGAGCACCACTCTCAGAGTTTTTGACTACTGAGGCCCTAGAAGTTCCCTCCCAATCTCTTTTTCTTCTTCGACTCTTAGGCTAAACATTTGACTAACTTTGCTCTATAGCCAGATGTCTTCTACAAAACAACAGCAAATCTTCTGTATGTTTTGTGTGTTGCCCCTGATGACTCTTCTGGTCCAATTTCAAGAGTTTTGGTTTTGACACTTATTGACAAGAGTCTTCTTCTTTTGACAAACTGGTCTAATTTTGACCGAATGTCCGTATTGCTTGTCACGATGAATTCTTCTGTGGCCCGATGGTCTTCTTGTGACCCGAAGGCCATTTTTGACTTCTCACGATGTTCTGACACTTTTTCCTCTTGTCAGGTGGTGGTGGCATGTCGAATCACTGGATTCTAGAAGTCTGAAATCCCATCCTCGTCGCCGATGATTATATTCTATTGTGATGATAACTCCTAAATGCCAAAAATAAGCGAAAATGAAATAAGGAGGCGTGAAAAGATTTTTGTTGTTACGTGATGTAGTTTATTTAACAAGACGTAATTTGTGTCTTTGGTTATGGCAAAGTTGAAGTCTTCTACTGCACAGTAACTCACTGCAGAACCTGTGCCCAAGAGCGGAGAAAGACAAGTGAAGTCATTAAACTAAAACTCCGTCGATAAGGGAACGACAATGGCATACAAAATATTCCATACCTCTATCTATTACATAATTGCATACATATTTAATAATACATATTATGATATATGATACATATTTTTCCCTAGCTTGCACTAAACATACTAAATTAGTGAACTTGAATGACTTTCGAATGAACTCAAGTTTTCTAAATTGCCTCTTTGGCTCACCTTCACTTATATTTATTGAACATCAGTGAACAATTATTACGGTATTAATAATGAAAACAAAAACTATACTGCAATAAACCAACCCCACGATCTGACCTTCCCTTGAGTATATCTCCTACGTAGTCGAAAATCAGATCAGTTCCTTCACACTTCACTTCACTTCATTAACTTGTCGCATAATTTACACATTGGCCCATCATTGTCCTAATCGTCCCAATACGCGGAAACTGTATTTTGATAAATAAGGCCATAGTCCATGTGAGTTTGTCACATGAGTTTGTGACATCAGTTTGTGACGAGTTTGTGACATTAGTTTGTGACGTCAGTTTGTGACATCAGTATGTGATGTAAGATCCGGTTTATTCTTCCTTTAGTTTCTTTTCACGCTTTGGATTGCGAATTAGTTAAGAATTTACTTCTAAAGAAATCAAGACTGCACTCCGGACGTTTTTTGGTGTTAGGGTGATTTTTTATTATTTTCTTATAAAAGTGAATATATTAGTTAGTGACAGAATGGGGTTTCAACATCCCGTGATAGAATATTACTTGTTACGGTTAGTAGTTTAATATTATCAGTAACATAACCAAGAGTCTATTCTTATCTGTATAAACGTATCGAAACCAAGTTACTACTTTACTTACTGAATGGAATGGGTTATGTAATAGGGAAGGAATCAAACGTAGGTCAGGTAATTTTAGGCACTTCTATCAAGGGTGTTCCTAATTCTAACCGTGATCAAAATGCTTTGATCACCCTCACAGGTTAATGAAACTTATTTAAATTCAAGATATCATGAGGAGGATATTCTTCTGCCTCACGCTGTCTGTAGTGAAACTAGATAAGCCTGTCTTTGCCTTAATGGAATAGCGTATTTATACTATTTGACAGTAACATAGATAACGGTTGGACAAATGGAAGGGCACATTAATTTATATCAATTCGTAATCAATTAATCGAACTGTACGTTAAACAAAGAAGGGTGTGGTTGCTTGAGAATGTGAAGTACATACTATGTGAAGTGTAACACAAAATATGATTGACAGTTTCAATCATAAATAGTATTAACAGTCAATCAGAATCCACGCTGTGCTCGGGTGTGTAGGGCGTGACGGGGCGTCGCGTATGAAGTAGTACAATTCTGTTGATTTACGGTTAGTCGGAACTTACTTCGGTCGATTCCGGGTGGGCGTTTATTTAGATCGGTCTTCTTATATCCTTGTCCTTTGGGAAATGGATTCCCAAAACGGGTTGCCTCCAGTGGCCAAACCAGCCGTAGGAGTTTAATTCGCATGGGTTGTTAGAACAGGGTTGTTCCGCGGCTATTGGTACGTCGATTTGGAGAGGTACATAGTAGAGGGTCAAGTATACACTTGTGACATAATTTTTGTCATTTAGCGAAATAAAGGGACAGAAAATATGTCGTTACGAAAACAGTTATTAAATCTTTTGATATGCTTGTGTCAGATCCAAAGATACTCGTATCTTTGCATCTCCCATAAAAACCCAATGTAATAATTAAGTTAAGTAAGAGTAAGTGTAAAGGTTTTTCCAACCAGGATGTGAATTCCCTGGGCTCAAGGTTTTCCAGGTCCGCGAATAAATTCACGGCCAAACTCTGTCTATTTAAGCCCTGACCTAGAAGTATAAAGTAAGTAAGAAAAGAGTTGGGGGCATGGATTAACCAAGGAGAGAGGGGACGATAACTTCACCATATAATGCAGTCTCCAACCATTCACTCTCTCTCCAACTCATTCAGCTAGTTTAAGCAATAAGCCATCGTAGAAATCTAAACCCACGTTTGTGTGAATAAGAATCCAACTGAAGTAAATGATTGAAAGCAAAACAAAGTCTCCTGTTTTGTTCCGTGCTTACGTTTATTCGCTACGAAAATAACCGACAAAATTTTAGAGTCTAAGTTTGGCGGGACTGAGCTTAGCCGGACAAAAACAAAGCCCAACCGAATTTAACTCTATCAGCTTGTTACCGTTTAAATGGTTCTGTGTTGAGCTGTTTATAATTTATCAGTGAACTAATTCATACTTTTACCGTATGTCATTGGAAATGTCTCGTTTAAGTTGTTTAAGAGTTTGTACTGTAAATGCGAATGATTTAATGATTTTTAATATAATGGTTTAATATAAAGGAAGATAACAGTCATAGGCGTTATAAGTCAATCTCATTGTCTACTGCGAAACGTCTATCAACGTATAATCATGCAAATAAGGTTTTACCAAGATTTAGTCCGTCTCCGGTGGTGGGACGCGCGTCCGCCTGAAATTCTACGTTATGAGGTAAATGAACATTATATTAATAAGAGAATTCGGTGGGAACACTGAATCCGTTGTAAACTTGAAGATTCAAGAGTCGTTTCTCCGTCGGATAGAAATAAAAAACCATTTATCCCTCACCTTTATTCTCACTCGCTTTCCCACCAATATTAGCAATGTAAGTCCTCAATGAGCAAACAACCATTTCTTGTGGGCACATTTTTTTTGCCTCTTCCCTTTCGGTATTCCAAAATCCTTGTCCGTCCTACTTAGTCCAATATTCTCATCATCCCTAGCACTGCAATGCTATTTTGCTGAATGAATGTACTCTGTCTCATTATCTTTGTCCCTTGTGAGACATTTAGTTCGTTAATCCCAACAGAATTACCATACGGATTTAGACCTGTAAATGCGTCTAGTGGGGAATCAGAATTATGGGTTAATGTTGACATTATGTTCAATCGCAAAAAATGTATGATTAAAAAGTGAGGCTGAAATAGTTTCACTAATCTAAAATTTCATTATGTCAATGTATTCCTTTCGATAAGTGTTAACTTTTATATAATGAACAGATTGTTGTGTTGATAGATATAATTTGTATGGAAAGGATAGTTAAAATTCTCAATAGTAAAATAATTGACGGGACAAATGGAGGTTTCAATTTAGCAGTGGTTAAAGTGTTTGGTAATAGTAAAGTAAAGTAGTAGTTTGCCGTGGCTTAAGAGGACCACTCTTTATGTTGACGTCTGACTTTTGTTTGAGACGTTTTGGATTTTTTGATCTAAAATTCTTAGTGTTCTTGTGCTGCGTTCGCGTGAGGTCATTGGAAGTGTAGACGTAAAAATACCATTAGGATTCACGTCGAGCTCGCTTCCTTTTCATTGTCGAAATTCTTTCATTAATAGAGCGGAGTGTAGCTTTGACTGGACGCGGTTTTCCACGTAGACCAGAGATGAGTTCGGCAAAAGTAGGTATAGCTTTTGGATGCGAAGCCAATCCAAAGTTCAGACGTATTGGTAATATATATTTTATGCCCAGAGCAGAAACACATTATCACGGGAAGAACAAGTCCAACTTGTAGGCATCAGGGTCTCTACGTAAGACTTTCGGTTAATAGATGATGAACATTTAAATCTATGAAAATAGTTCAGACAGTACACACATTGTAACATCCCCTTACCTTCATAATCTTGTTCACCATCAATATAAAAATCGTCCTCAAAATACAGGGCGGCCCGTAGATAGGTGCCGCACTTTGAATGGGTGCTGACATGCAACGACATAATTACGACTTGCAAATTGTATGGTGAAGAAATTTTATTGTTTTAGCGAAGTAGTAGATACTATATGTTAACGGGTGATGGCTTCTAGGATTGAAGTTCGGGAAGCGAAAGTTCGTATTATCTATTTACGCCAAAAATGTAACTCATTCTGTACAAGCGGAGCCTCTTTTATGTTCAATAATATGACAGTGATCAATATTCACTAATGTACTTATAATGTGTTCCCTCTTGAATGTAGATAACTTTGAATAAAATATCGACCAATCTCATCCCGAATGTTCCAATTGGGATCTTCTATCTTAACTCCAAAACTTCGAAGAACGACTACGTCACAATATAGAAGTATTAAGTCTTAACACTCTGAATATATAAATGGAATGACTTAGCATAAAGTCTGATAGTTATAACCCATTTAGTTGGGGTGAACTGACTGTGTACAATATAATAGCCAACACTGGCAAAAATTTTGCAATAATCATTTTCTCCTAAAAAAAGTGGCGGGACGAGCGGATACCTTACGGTGCAATCTCACTTTAGCCAAGTTATACTTACTTGTGAAATTTGCGACTTAACGAGTCAGACTCTAAGACTAATTTTATACACACCTAATCTATGCCAGGTGAATGGAATGGAGTTTAATGGTCAAGATATGTGAAGTCCAACAGCCGTGTTTAATCTTCCTCGTGATATTCGGAAGATTACCTAACAATTCTGGGAGACTCTGTGACTCCTTCTTTGCACAACTATGTTGAGCTGGGATCCGAACAAGGATTCTCTCATGGATGCGAAATAACGGAAGACGAGGAGACCGGGTCGAACACCATGAAATGGGCTAAATAGCGCTTTATTAATAGAACCTAATAATTAAGGGAATGGGCACACTGTGCTTTGAAAAGAGGAAGCTAGAATGAAGGAGGGAAGAAGTTGAGTCCAAGATCCACACTCCAAGGATCCAAATGTGTGGCCGAAGAGTTGAGTATGTGTGTGTGGACTCCTAGACCTCAGGTCTCTCTGACATGTCCATTGGGAAGGCAAGAGTCCAGTGTACTCCGAGCATAGCGCGGGGAGATGAGATGAAGGGAGACGATTGTATCGACTCGCGCTATACGTCCGCATCATGCTTGGATTTTGTGTTTAGTGATCTTCCACGCCTTTCCCTTCTGCTCGATGAGTGATTTACTTACCTGAAATAATGACTTCATCCATGGCAGAAGTGAATGGACGAATCATCAATGGCACGCGAATCACTGGTACCATGGTACATAAGTCATTGACTTCGTACATTTCACAAGTCATGCAAATTATGGACAAGGATATGATTTCGCAAGTAATACAAAGACGAATGAAAATATGATCTAATAAGTCAGACAGGAACTGGACGAAGATATGATTCATCCTGTCTTATTTTTTTTCAACGTCGAAATGCAAAGTTGAAAGTTATGGATATAATTTGATTTCTTTTACTTTCCTTGTTTTTGATCTTCAATTGTGTAGAAAAGTAATGGATCGTCAAATCTCGGGCCTTCTTACATCCCTTTTCCGAAAATTGAGAAATAAACGAGCTGTACGTTCATATAACGTTAAAAACCCTCCAAAAATCATTTTGCATCCAGCGGCCACTCCCACTCGCGGTGTTGGTAGTTGTTGGTGGTTGGTAACGTATGGTCGAAACGGCCCTACTTATTAGTGGTTGAAATTCGAATCTAATACTAAGGGCCGCCAATGACTCCACGAGTTCGGGGGTATGAGCATATATAATACTTCATAATATTTTGATATTACTGTCAAGTGCAACCTCAAAAGCTTCTAGATTGAATGACGACGAAGCCGCAAATATGTTTCTAAAGTTTGGAATTGCATTGAT
>JAQFYE010001237.1:0-24594 GCA_034694305.1 Protaphorura glebata | reverse complement strand
ATCATTTGTATTCTGTGTCCATTGGGCAATCTTTGTATGGAAGACAGCGACTGAATAAAAATTTAGTATTGAAAAAATTGTCAGTTCTTATCTTACAGAACTTGAAAGTAAGAGTCAGACTACCGTATAAATGATATACGTCATATGTCAGTTTTCCAAATATGGCAGTGCGGTTTAGTTTTCTATTTGAAAAAAAAAATTCTTTACGCCCATGTTCCCAATTTCTCGTTGTCATAATGTTATTAACATTTACTACCATCAGCTTAAATAGGAGAACTGGGACCAGCGGCACCCTCCCGTTCAAATTATAATTTTGAAAAATTGTAAAGGTTCTTATTTTATTTTATATTATTAGCATGACACTGATTGAATAAATTGATTTTGAATTTTGTTTCAGAAATAATTGGAATATATTGGTCAAAGAAAAACGGTCGGCATTCGGCAATAGTGAGCTGAACTGTAGGCACGTCTGGCCATAGAGAAAAAGCCGTCAGATTTGAAATCACGTAAGATATTCAGTGTACTCAAATTCTAATCTTTTCTGGAAATTCGACCGTCTGAAATTCGTAGTTAGAAAATTATAGTCTTTTATAATTTTGGAAACTAATCCCCACTAGGGGAAGATCTTGAAGTAATGATGACCATGAGTGGTTCGAAGGTCTTTGGACAGGTAAAAATCAAAAATCTTCAATTCAATTTTTTCTATCTATTGATACAAAATGCTAAAATCTTCGGATTGTAATTTGCAATGAGTAATTTCAAAATAAGGTAGAACTTCTATCAACTAATCATCGAAGAATATTTCTATATTACGATGCTTTTGTTAATTGAAAACCACGGTTTTTTTTTATTATACGTAACGATGATTTTATTTTATTCCTAATTGTCGTCAAACATCGTTTTATAGTATTTTCACAAGTCCGTAGAGTCGGATAACTCAGGTCATCCAAGGACAGGGTCCATTGCGTTGGAAGCCGTGGTAGTTTTTAGGTTAAAATCATGATATATGTTGAAGCAATCGTTTTGACCACTAATAAATCTTTATTTGAAATGAATACTAATTTAATATATTGTGTAATATTTATTTAATTATTGAATAGATTTTGCAATCCCTGCGGTCTCAAGAAAAATCTTTGTACAAGTTTGCTGGTTTAATGCAACATGCTAATAAATCTACTCGACGACGTCACGGAGACTTTATAAAGGAACCAGAACCAATTCCATACGTCGGGAATTTTCCTCGTAAATATTTTTTTTTACTTTTCATAATTTGATTGCTATTTCTTACGGATTTTGACTAATTCATTTCTAATTTTATTACAGGAAGAGAAGAGATTTTGTATGAGCAACCATCAGCGCAGAGTAAAATCATGTTTCAAATTAATTGATATTTACAAATCTTGAAGTTAGTTTTAGGTTAAGAATTATTGTATTAACGTTATTCTTGTTTCTTGCTTCACAGAGATAATAGATAGAGTAAATAAAGAAATCAGGAGTGATGCTCAGAGTCGTCTTTTCGCCGTCATCCATATTGCAGGAAAACAGTTTAAAGTCACAACCGAAGACATTATAATGATTCAAGGTTTATGGGCCCCAGATGTCGGGGACAAAGTCCGCCTAGAAAAGGTAAAATCATTTATACTTTTAATTTAGAAATCAGTTGGCTAGGGTTGACGATAATAATTTCAATTAGTGGTTGGTTGACCCTGGCCTCACTAACTTATATTATTAAGATAGTGGTTGAATATTGCAGGTCCTCTTAGCTGGAAGCCCTTCATTCACACTTGTTGGAAGACCCTTACTTCCGAAGGATTTAGTCAAAATTGAGGGCACAGTCATTGAAAAGACATTATCCTACACACAGCTATTTTTTGTCCTGAAGAAACGGGAAAACCATCGACGTCTTAAATGTAAATTGTTATACATCTAAAAATATAGTTCACCTGCAATGATTTTATTTTTTCGACTTTGTTTCGTAGTTCACAAGACACCATTATCAATGGTACGAATCAACTCGATCGATCTGGTTGGATTGGTGGACGAATTTAAAGAAGTGGAAGGACTTCGGCCGAACGTTGTGTTGTAGTTCTAGAAGGTTATTATTGGTTTACGTTGTCAACAATTTATAAATGTAGAAGTCACATTATAAAATAAACTCTTTCTTTTCTACACTGCTCAACACTTTTTATACAATACAGTTATTTATATACTTAGATATCAAATCATTCATTATTTCGATATTCCAACTCAAACCCTATTATATCGATGGTTTGAATTCGCACTGATGAGTTACTAGCTCATCCTTCTGACCAGAAGTTGTCTGCTCTGAACGAGATTGTAAGAATATCTCAAAATTTTACTTGCATTAATTACACATTCGTTTGCGCTTCCCTCTTACAGTTTACAGTAAATTAATTTGGGAATTGTGAATATTAATTACATTTTATTTTATTCTTTTTCTATACAGTCCAAGTAAAATCAGTCACACACAAAATAAAGTAAAACAAATACATTCTGTCAAGTTAATAGATAGAAATCCAACAAATACTATTCATACACTGCACCATCAGATTAGAACTTTCAAAACAACAGAATATGTGCTTAGAAGTAAAGTCCGTATTCGAATAAACAAAAGCATTATTAGCGGGGTTGTAACGTCAGGTTAGTCTCAACTTTGAGAAGATCATATGAGTCCAAATGTAGTTTTATTTCTCATCCTCGAATTTCGATTGAAGTAGAAAAATTGTCATTATTGATTGTCCTCATGGTGTCCCACACAGCCTCCGTGACACAATCAGTTACTAATGCAGAATTTTTAAGATGAAAAGACTTCGCTTGGAATAATCCAAACGAAGACTTTCATCTTTACTGATGCTGCCATTTTCAAATCCTGCAACAACCAAATAATTAGGATTAGGCAACCAATAACAACACAAGACAGTCTTTATTCGGAACATTTATTTCTTGAATTACATGAATTCAAAAAAGAAAACAATGTCTAAATTCAGAATTTTTGGGACATCTTATTAAAAACCTTTCTCATAAGGTGTCTTCAACAGTGTCAAGAATATCCCCCAGGGATCCTGAAATAATCAAGAGTTTCAACAGTTTGCACCCTGTGGTGGTTGCTACTGCTACTAATCGTAAGTGACAGACGCTGGTGACGTTAACTCTACTCCCTTCAGCCATCAATTAATTCTTGAGTACCACCTATCCTTGTCCCGATTGAATGTGCTAAATCACTATTAAACATAGTATTAATTCACTAAATACTGATAAATTAATCTATCCCGAGATGAAGAAATACTATAAATAAAGTATGTTTGATTACCTCCTTCTACCACCAAAGTTTTCTATAAGTTCAGCTAAGCCTAAAGGAAATCCTCCGTCCAACCTGGTATGAAAGGCTGCTTTCTTCTACTGGTTGATTGCAAGAAAACTGCTATCAAATGAAATCAACAACCAAAATAGAAGAATTAGATATGAATTTATACTCCGAAATTATAGAATTAGAATTACATTCCAAAATTGCATGATGACTTATATCCCAAAGGCAGAATTAATAGTTCCAAAAGCGTAGAATTTTTTTTTCTTCAAAATTACCGAGTCAGAAATTAAACTGCAAAATTATAGGGATTGTATTCTAAATTTTCTCTACCCTACTGAAATTGTTCAATTTCCAACAAAATGTGTAAGTTAATTTTGCTTCAGTTATCTTAAGTTCGTGACTGCCTTCAAAATTCTAAGTTCTGCTGATGGCTCGGAGGGAAAAAATTAGTCGCCTTCTCCATATGGAGAGGACATTACGATCACCCCTAGTTACGTGGTCAATTGCGGTCTTCGCTCATCAGCAATTTCAGACAATTCCGATTCCATATAAAACTTTAAAAATTAAAATAGTGGGCGAAATAATCAATTAAATTATTGCTATTGTTATTTAATCCGGTGTATGAACATTTAAATTGAAAAATGGTGTGGAAGTCCTGGAACCCGAATCAAAGTTCATTGACCTCTGCAACATGTGAGCATATGGGCAAGCGGTGCGCGAAACTAGAAATCCGACGTGGGAGACATCTGCGGCCGCCGCCAGAACCCACAGCCAGCGATTGTTTTATTTCTATAAACAATAATGTCCTCTCCATATTGCCTTGTTTCCTCCAAGGCTGATGTTGTTTCCTAGGATGTGAAAGGACGCGACGCGAAGGCTGAAGAAAAAGGGAAGGGAAGGAAAGCCAACCTCTCATCATTCTAATTTAATTAAATTTAATTTAACTATATGTTAATTAACTTGGAAGTATGATTTTCATGTTGGGAATTCCAAAGAGGGTGGACGGGTAGTCAAGAGAGCCGGTAAATCGAATATCACCAAAAGTAACAAGAATCGGAGTCTGAAATGTCTATAGCGAGAAAACATTAGCGGCCATTTTACTTTAAGTGAAAAGGTCATTCACCCCATGACACAAATACAGATTGTCTATAGGTTTAATAACATTACTCATGCTAATAACATTGGTCGCAAAATCAGGTTTCCGTAATACATTGGCGTGGGATGCGCGACCAGGCAAGAAAAAAAGGCTATTTCCGGTGGTTTACTAGTTACCGACTCTCCTTCTCCTTACTTAAAACAAATGGTTGAAACTTCTTGGGGAATTCGAAGGACCCTATTTCGGAGTGAGTGCACTGTGGATTGAATGGCATGGCAACTCTTGAGTGGACCACCCAGTCTCGACCAAGTGAATTTGGCGCGGTTGATTTGAGAAAGTGGAAAATTACGCTCACATCCTTTTCCTTCCACTTCACCGTATGTCACCAAATTTAATCAATCCAAATCATTCGGTCATTTCGGACGTTCAACAAATTTGGTCTCCCCAATTTTTTTTTTAATTTTAATTAATAATTGGCAATTGGATTGGTTGACGTGTGGAGATAATCTGGGACCTTTGCTGGATCAAGAGTTCTAAATATGGCGTAAGTCACAAGTCAAATTCCGAATTAATTAAATCAATTGTATTTAGTAAGCTGACCAGCTGAGAGCTGACCATAATTTTTGTTGAGTTCAATGCGGGATGAAGAGCCCCTATGGGGTTCGTCAAAATGGACAATATTTTATTATGACTCAGATATCTCGAAAAGAATGAGGTAAAACTGTTAAAACTAAGAACCCAAAAATAAGGCATATGTCCTTCCTGTCTCTACAGCTGGTCTGGTCATACGTCATACCCCAAAATCCAGGTACCCAATATTGCCGGAATGAGATGAGTGATTCCAGGAGGGTCCGTTTTCCGTTATATCCGATAGTTTGCTCGAAACTTTGGAAATGGAAAATGTAGAAGTCTATTTTTTTCCTAGAAGGTCATGGATTCAAAAGTCTAGTTATTTCCTAGAAGGTCATGGATTCAAAAGTCTAGTTATTTCCTAGAAGGTCATGGATTCAAAAGTCAATTAGTATTCCCTACAAGGCAGTACAAGGTCAAGGACGTCTACTGGGTTGTCTAATTTCAATTTTTTCTCTTAAATATTTTAGGAATAAAGTCACATTCAAGATTGTGTTGACATCCGACCCGAAACTTCCATTCAAAGTGTAAGTGCATTTAATTTTCTCGTTTTTGAGACTATTCGGTTTAATTCTGTTACATTGTAGTATACATGTTATGGAAATAATGTCGACTTTCGTGAGGAGACGCAGATATTTTCGGGTTAACTTTAATTGTCACAGTTTTGTGCAAGTGAATTTAACTAAGTTGTTCAATTTCCTTTATAATTTGTTAAGAGTCTACTTTTTTTGTGTAATGCTGTAATGCATCTTTGTCTTAAAACCTAAACCTAATTAAACCTAATCAAATTTCTAGCTGCCATTGAATCCCTTCTATTTGTATTTTGAAATGGATAGGGTTTTGGGAACATAACTTCGTGTAATGAAACTATAAATGGAATTAATTTGAATAAGTAAGATTAGAGTTAAGGTTATATTTGTAGATAGGAAAAAGTTGAGTGCGACTTGAATTTTCAAAAGTTAAAAAATGTGTCGTCGGGATTGTACGTCTCAAATCAAATAATTTGAATACTGTTATATTCTCGGAGCACTTCAACTTACCTTTAGACTGTTTAGTAGTGGCTCAAAATTAAGAATGTATTTTCGTTATGATTGTCAAAGGTAAATCCTCAAGTTCCACTGTTCCACCCAATTCCAGTCAAATATTATTCAAAATCAAAAGCAAAGGCAATGGACTCATTTGACTCCAGCGGAAGTTCTGAAAATGACAATTCTGATACTGAGACGAATAAGAAGATATTACCCTTGTTGGCCAAAGAAGAGGCAGAGAATTGGCTCACTCAGATATTTGATCTGACTGATAACGTTTTCCCAGCGGCTTTGAAGCAATCGAATTGGTGCGAAGAGTCTCTCAAAGAATCATTCAGAAAAGCGAAATTTGTGGAACAAATGGTTATTTTGATTCCAAGGAATCTGTATCATCTCCAGATGAAGGAGTTCATGCTCCAGGGGAAGAAAATCCATGATACTTGTGCTTCGTTTGAAAAAGCCGGAGAAATGATGTATCTGCGCTTGACTCAAAATCCAATGATTTCAGGCGATGTTCATTCGTTGATCAACAAAGTTTATTTGGATATGTTCGGAATATCTCGCTTGACAGATGTACTCCACAAAGCCAACTTATTTTTGGTCGAATACAAAGCGTTATCACAAGTTTTATTGAAGGAGTGTTCTCCGGATTGCAAAAGTGATCTTGAAGTAATGTTTTTCCATAAAGAATTCCAAAAGTTGGATGCTCATAGTATCAAGAAAAAAATGAGAACTCTTCTCAAGTCAAACCAAAAGTACCTGAAAATCTTCACTTGTTTAGCTGGAGTAGTTAACTGTGATTTTCGTGACACGATTGCTCAGGTGTTATGGTCATGTTTCAAGGACACAACCGTGTGGAATAGCAGTTTAGCATACAGTATTTTGTTTGGAGTGGCCACGCAGGATCTCGTGAATGCCTGCAGATATGGTCAAATGTTTCTGAACTTGGTCCTTGAGTATTTGAATGAGTGTGTGGCCAAGACAGCCAGTCGAAGAATCAAAATTGATAATATGGGTCCACTTCTAAATCGCCCATCCTACTATTGGGATTTGAAGGACACACAGCTGACCATGTCTGCTGTGCAGAGATTCTTCAAACTTTTGTTCGACTATGTCCCACAGGATGATGTTTATTTTGCGATGTCCGCAATGCCAAGTTACTCAGTAGAATTTTGGGTTGAAGCTTTCAAACCACCGCCACCTCAACGTCTACCTCCAGTTCAGGTTGAAGAGTCGGATGAGGATGAGCCAGAGAATTGATACTCTTCAACCAATCCAAATAAAAAATAGAACTCCAAATTCCAGTACTAATTATTACTCAACAATGGTCTTTTGATAGAAAATCGACAAAAAAAGTCAAAATGTTAAAAGGTAACCCGAACCAGGCGCTAAATGTATATAAATTGGATAGTTTAGTTATAATGGATGGTTACGACCAAACTAGAACAATCCAGATTTATTTGTGAATTTAAGACTCGTTAATGTCCGAAATTTTAATTTTGACGCGTATATTGTTCGTTGCAGATTGAGCGTCCCTGAAAATACTCCATTTACTGCCGTCCTTAAATTTGCTGCTGAAGAATTCAAAGTACCCCCGGCGACTTCTGCAATTATTACTGATGATGGAATTGGAATTAATCCTCAACAAACAGCCGGTTTGTTAAATTTAATTTAAACTTCTATCATTCGGTTGGCTAATACATATGATTTTCCTGTTCTAATAAGCTTGTATTTTATTTTCTTCCAGGCAATATCTTCCTAAAACACGGGTCGGAATTACGTCTTATACCGAGAGACAGAGTAGGACATACATAAAAATCCAAATTTAAACGTCAATGATTTCATACCTTGAAGTGTCAATTTATTTTTACTCAACTTCTTCAACCATTTAAATTCGAAATTGGGGTCGATAAAAATTTCCAGGCAGGTCTAAAAACATTCCTCGTAATAAAATACAATCAGGCGCTCAAACACTTGTGTCTCGACTTTAATTTCCTGCATATAAATTTTTCCTTCGATGAAAAATATTATACTCCGATTTTTTCTGTAATTTTAATTCAAATTATTTAATACGGCAATCAATCGTTGATGGGTTCATAGCACAATTTATCTTCAATAGTTATGTTTTTATGAGAGACATCAGCGTAGATATGATAATGGAATAGACGCTATTTAATTATACTTATTCACAATTTAGTAAATGCAAGTAAGCAAGTAGAATAAAATATTGTGATGATGCTTTCGTGCATGGATTACAATACGACGATTATCACTTAATTGAAATTATTCTATTTGTTGGTAAAATAAGTCTGAGGGAAAGAACCGTAGTCCTTCAATTGACTCATCACGACAAGCACGTCCACAGTCCTCTGTCACGATCAAACTGTGTTTTGCTAAAAGGCATGGTATTCCGGCTACTCTTGCATATTCCTCGGGCGTTAGGGATAAGTGGACGTCGAACTACGATACAAAGTCACAATTATTATTACTACTCTTCGAAATGATGTTTAACCGTGCTTGCCTTACTGTAAAAAAAATGCCAACTCAGGTTCTTTTACAAATAGAAATAGGAAGAGATTGTAAGGTTCTTACCATTGATAAAACAGTGGCTACACAATGATCATCGTCGAAGGATTCATGTTGGAGTACTTTAACTTTGTCCCCCAGGGTTCGGAGATGAAGAGGTAATTTTAAGTGTCCTAGGGCAGCACAAGCGTGCATTAAGTCTTCAGGTGATGTGAGTTCTACACCCCGTGCTCGATTCACTCGGCAAAACACTTCTACCAAACTCATCATCCCTCCACAATTCTATGAAATGTAAAAAGCGATATATTATGTTGAATATTATTTTGACACTTATTTTGGAAATGTGTTTTAGTGGATTTTCCATGTTAGGGTTAGAGATTCGGACATCTTAATCTTAACTAAAAGTTCTAAATTTATTGTAAATATCTAATCGTAATTGTTAAGAGGATGGGTTCTAATCGTAAGTGATGGATAATTTGAAGCTGCTTATTTGGTGTGAATTCTCAGACCGCCCACAACTTTATCGAATGTCGTGACAAAATAGTCATCCGAATTATATGTGAAATAAGTCACGGATCTCCAAAAACTGATCACATTAATCAATATCTCTCTGGCCTGCTTTCGCCTTATATTAACTTCAAACAAAGCGGAACAAATATCAAGGTCCTAACTATTCGAACGAAAATAAGTCCTATTTAAAATGAGAGAAAGCTGGAAAATTCAACTTTAACAATTCGAACACACCTTGACTTCGTGTTCGAGAATCTTGCAGATTTCAACAGCCAGTTTTTCAAAGTAGACACTTCCTGAACCAAATTTGGCTTTCGTGACCGGGTCCTTTACACCCAGACTTAATAGTTGTTGTCTAAATTGAACGGTCTCATCGTCAGTTATAGCGCCCTGTTTATCCTGAAATAAAAAACATGCAATTAGTTAATGTCTGGAGTGGAAAGAGCTATTACATTTTAAAAAACTTCATGTAAAAACTTGGTGGACCGAAAATCAATCCTGAAGGTTACATCATAAATGTTTCCTGAGGAAAAGTTGGGATATAAAATTTTGGTTCCTGTTGCAAATTTTTTAAACATTCCAACAGTCCTTTTCTCCAGGAATACTACTAAAACCTCTACAAATGTCTCATAAAAATTAAGAATTAGGAGACAATTATACCTCCGAACGAAACCTTCGGATTCACCGGTTGGGGGGAAATGTTTCGGTAATTGCGATGTGGAGAAGCTCTCATTAGTAAAAAAAATCCATCAAAAAATGGACTTCAAAATGCCGTACCTTCATGGAAGTTGAAATTTTCTGAGCTAGTTGAACCATTGGTTTGGCCATTTCAATGAGGGAATTGATATCTTTGAAAGCCTCTGAAATCTTTCCTTGTGTCGCCAATGCATTTGTTTCCAATTGCCGTTCAATTCCAACAATCCCAGCCCGAATTTTCCTCGGAGCTGATGAGCCGGAACCTGACGGCTGTTGCATCTCTTTGACCTTTTATTCCACTTTTTTTACCTCGAAAACTGTTCCAAAATATGGATTTATTTCAACAAAATTTGACTGACAAAAGTTTTATTAATCTCGAATTGTAATTTCTCCGTTTTTTCCGCCAAGAAATACTCTATGCATCTCTGAATCAATGATAGGGGTTTCATACTTTTTGGTAGTGGTCCTTAAAAAAAGATTACGGATTCCAAAATTATGAACATTCTGACGTCGCTTTATCTGTATTGGTTATCCCTGTCCCCTGTCCCAGGCGACCAGGTTGAAAAAATCTGGTCGAAGCAATACCCAGTCTCAACCAGGTGGTCGCACAGCTTAGCTGGTGACAGGGACTATTTCACTTTAATACCTGACAAAATTAAGTGGAAAATATTAAATTGGGAAATCTGCTAGTTAAATATGAATAATCCAGTTTAATATTCCTCATATTGTCTAATATAATGATCAACACTGCTACGGATTACATACATGCATATACATAAAAAAAATAACGTTGCAGAACTTGGTCTCTTGGAATGATTTCAAGTATGATTTAAATTTAAAGTACAGTCTATTTGCTCAAACAATAAATAACCAGTTTTTCAAAAAATAAAATTGATGAAGGTTGAACATTTATTTTTCCACCAGATAAAAATATGCCAACAGATATTTCAGTAAATATATTATTAATACATAATACAAAACAACTGAATTTGAAAACAGAATTTATTTTTTCCTTTCCTGTTTGAACTCATAGATTGGAGGAGCTTCAGGTGTTTCCGGTTCAATTCGTCGAACAATCTCACGTTTCTTGTCCTGTAATGAATAATGTTATTATTCATGCCAAAATTACTAAAACAAAATTACAAGACACTGATACTGCAGAATGATATACCTGAATAATACGCTTGAGTTCCATTTTCCTTTTCAAACGATCCATTTTCTCCAGTCGCTCCACGCGTTGGTTCAAAAGTTTGTAACTTTTATTTTTATCTTTCTTGACTCGAACAACTGTTTCTTTGAGGTTAGTTTTCGAACCCTGACTGAGACCAAGTTGAGTTTTCATTAAATCCTCTGTTCGAATTCTATTATAACGACGCTTGAGCAAAGCTTTTTCTGTCCCAAGTCTTTCTGCCAATCTGAACCTAGCCTTCTCCTTCTCATCGTCCACAAAAAATGTGTGCTTATTTTGTGGAGCAGAGTCATCCAGCTGATGAAGCGTTGCACGGAGTTTTCCAATTTTCTTAAACTCTACAGAATGTTTCGTTGAAATGTATTTAAAATCTTGAGTCTGCATGAGTTGGAGCTGATCTGCCGTCAATTGAATTCCCTTTGACTTGTCTTTGTGGAGGCCTTCCTATTTATTCCAACATTTTAATTAATTCACTGGGGATTATAAAATCTGGACTTATTATTTTTCCTGAATTGTGGGATGACAGATTTCAGATGTCATACATTCTCTGTAAATGATGGTCTATTTCCCCAGATGGATTATAAAAAATTGCCCAATAAACGGAGTTTCTTTGCAGTTGGTTTATGTCTCACATATTTCGAAGACCCTTGAGTTCCAATATGAAACCAAGCAACTGATTTGGGCTCTCCTTCATATTTTTACCAAGAGTCGCCGCGTAACGTATTTCAAAAAACTTGAATATAAATTATCTGAGATATCACTTTTTCACAAAAAATTAGAACTCACATCAACTTGTGAATTAATCATGTGATAATAAAATTCGTCCGGGTTCCTGTCCAATGCGCGCTTATGTAAATACTTCAACTCAGACTTCTTTGCATTGTAGTCACTAAAAACATTGAAAAAAAGTTACCAATTTTAATCGGTCAACGTTTAAATGGAATTAAAGTAATTGGAGTGAATTGACTTACTTCGCCCGAAGTTTGTAATCCTTTTTCTTTTCCAAATTCCCAAGATGTTTCCTCGCCTCCGGCTAATGGCATATTTTTATTAGAAGTACAAATTAATAAAACCGATAAAATAAATAAATAAAATCCATTCTATAAATATAGTTTAAATATCGCACCTGATGTCTCTCCCGGTGAGGTTTTTGATATGCTTTATGAGCATTCTTCCAGGATGACATGTTCACTAGGTCAGGACTATGTGAATGATCAACTGATCAAATTAGCACTGCTAAATATTACTTATTTCAACAATTTAAATAAAGAAATCAGGATTTGAAAAAGTATTGCAATTGATGAAACTCCGAAATGTGCTTGGATTCAAATGTTTGGATTTCCCGCATTTTCCACTAGGTAGAAATCTACTGTCGGTCTCAATTTACTAGAAATATTTCGATATTGCGAATTACGGTAAAAGTCTAAATTACCATCCGAAATTAATAAAATTCAGAGGTTTACTAATTTCCTTAGAATATTCTTATGGTTGTATTTTATGAATGTCTTTTCAAAGATGTTTGATTGGATCGTGCATTAGCATCCGACACTAACCGCGATAGGACCAACACACACTTTACTTTATTAGCGATGACCCCATTATAAGAAAAATTCTTTAATTTTAACCAATCTTTTTCAGAATATGGTGAAACCTATTCTGTTTTAAAAACCTATTACGCTAGGAAATTGAATTCGATAAAATGATACAATAATGAAAATGATATTTGATAAAATTTTAACTATACTCAAACTGTACAACGTCATAGTTTTTATGTTTGTTTTTTAATTGTCGAGTCCTTTACAAAATGTATCGTCGCTTCTCTCTTTGATTGTTTTACATTCCAGGCATAAGTGATACGATATAGGAAATATCTGTTAAGTTGAGTTTGAGTAATATGCATGGGTGTGTGGGAAAAATGGGTACGGTAATCCGTAATGATCGAGCATAAAACTCGACCTGATTTTGAAACTATTATACCAATTTTTATAAATGGGGGCTTGCTCTCACTAGTAGGCCAAAACTAAGAAGATCTATTGTTCCGGTATCGATCGATCGATTCGTTGTTATGATGACCAACATATTTGTTTTGCTATCATTTCGCACAAAAGATGAAATTGGTTTGACTCAAGATGAAACCAGAAGCACACAGACGAGGTTCGAGCTTAGTTGGTGAGAAACTTTTATCCTATTGTGTTCAGCTATGTACTTCTTCTAAAGAGTCGACAGAGTGACAATAAAGGCAGTAAACCATTATCGGCGTCATCGTAAGTAAAATACATAATACATCTTCCATTTTAAGTTAGGGGATACTGTGCTTTGCAATCTGCAAACAAACTTGTCCTCGGCAAGCTGTCTTCACCGATTAGGGTCGCAGACCCGATTAGCACTTCAGGTATTACGTAGTGTATTTGACGCGGAAAAATCCCGGGACTTCTACCAAGGGTGTAATGTATTTCGATGATGGGGTAATTTAGTGCATTTTGATGAGTTCATGAAATATGTTATTTGGATTTTCCCGCGTCACATACACTACGTAATACCTGAAGTGCTAACCGGGTCCCCGACGTCAAAATAAATAAATAAATAAATACATGACGAGCATTTTATTTGTTCAACTGTATTTATTTATTTATTAGTTATTTATTTATTCTCGTACCACAATTTCCCATTGCTGGGACTTTTACATAGATCATACTTCATCAACAAACAATAATATAAATTGTACATATTTAAGTGTCATATACCTTACCCTCATTACAATCTTTCACAGTTTGATAGTACATAGTAGGACATCAAATCATCTGTAGCGCAGTGCCCTAATGTTGGAAAAGTCACGTTAACAGTTCCGCGCTTATAACGAAGTCACCAAAGCTGTTAACGAATTCGCCTGAAACAATACCGCATAGAGAGAGCATGTGGAGACCCCAATCTCTTAAAACACAAAAAAACAAAATAAATTCAAAAGAATAAAAAGAAATACCAGAGATCGGTCCGATAATCGGTCCATTCTGAATGAATATCGTAGTTAGTTCTTCGTCGCAAGGGGCCCCAAGCAATACGTATAATTTATTTGAGTAGAATTTTGGCGGTAATGGTTACCAGTACCAACCAACCAAGTGGGTGGAATAGCTTAGACGTTTCGGCCAGAACGGTTCTATCGGCGATAGTCCGGTTTATGGCTAGCAAGTTAACCTGAAAAAAAACTCCAGGCGGACTTCAGTAAAGATCAAGAGCCTTCATCAGTCATCAGAATTGATCGGTAAACGCCCGGCTGTCTCACGGTAATTTGGTGGAAGAGACTCCATAATGACATCGAGATTTGATGACCCTTTCTTGAGTGGAAATCTCCCTCATTCTGAAAGCCTCAGTAGCTGCGTTTGATTTTCCAGCGCTTCTTCAATTATTAGCTCCATACATTGCACCATCGACGTAGAAATCCCATGAGGCAATTTGCTAAGCTCGCAGGAATGCATGACCTTCATCTGGAGCAAGTTGATGAAGGACTTTGACTGGCAAGTAATGAGCGGACGTGGTCCCGTATATCTATAAGTAATCTTCTGTAAGTAGTCTGAATTCCTCCATTCGATTTGACGGATCTTTTTCATTCCGGGACACTCCTGTAAACGTCCTGACTCAGGCGTCGAATACGACGCGAATACTTGTGGTGGAACTGGACACCTTCAGCACATAATGATGTGGGAGGTAATTCGTCTTAGTTTCGACTTCATTGCCGTTGGCTTCATGTGACCCAAGTTTGAGATATTTGTTCATGAAGTCGTGGTATTGGGGGTTCTCCTCCAGTGTGCCTTCAACATGGTGTAGACACCGCATGCACATGTTTCGGGACTCCACCAAAACCTTGTCATCTTATTTGAATAGGGTAGAGACGACAAATCTGGTTGTTGATTCTTTGGAATGATTGCTGTTAAAGTGGGACTCACATTCCTGCTCATGAGCGTTGAATGTAGTTGATCACCTACTTCAATTCAACTTCAACTTGCTTCAATTGGTCTGAAATTTTAGTTATTGACGCGAGTGCGGTCACTGTGTTGCATTGAATAGAGCTTGTTTTGTCAGATGACAAACAACCGAAATATGAACTCGGTGCGGTTGGATATCCATTCATACCCATGACTTTCTCAGCCTCAACTATGTCTTCATGTCAATTGGATTTGACCAGATTTGTAAAACTCAGGGTCGGCAAGTTTCAGCGTTTTCAAATGACCCCAGTTAGAAATGCTCAATATCTTCATTGGGTTGGTCGCCGTTCAACTTGCTGTTGACGAGGGGTCTGAGATTGATAGAACAGGCTGAATTCTTCGAATGTAAGGCGATATTCAGAATACCACGAAATTTCGCATCCATGCTTCACTCCACTGATTTTATTGTCGGTTGTTGATATTTGTAGAAATCTTTCAAGACAAGCGTTAGTGATGAGCGTTGCTTATGATCCATTTTTCAAAAGTACATGAATTGACAGTATGTTCTCATTGGAATCCTTGCATTCACAAATATGGGTGTCTTGATTCTTGTTATCTAATTTGGCTATGCCCACGGCACTGACAGTATGGTTTTCAGATTTTGTTTGATGTTGTGGTTGAACATTCTTGTGAAACTCTTATATCACGCTCTTACCTCCGACAAGTAGACTCTGACTTGCACTCAAGAGTTGTTTGCTTGGGTCGCCGGAAGTTGAAATGAGGACGGGGTTTCTTCAAAACATCGTACCTCTCTTTCACATCGTAAAACTCAGAACAATGGTAAATGATATGTTAGATTTACATACCGGGCATGGATGTCTTGTTCAGTCAAGATGTGTTCTTTCTGCAGACTTGGAATCTGCATGAATTGGATTTGACTGCTTCTGGAATGTGTTGGGTTTTGATTTGGCTGCGGTGGTAGCCAGGTCACGATAGCGTGTAGAAATTTCTTAAGGTCAGCCAGGGCAGGGGATGTGTTCCTGGAGTTGACTTCCTCCTTTTTTTCTGGATTTTTGGTCTACTCGGCTAATGGTGAGAAATGTGATGTCATCGGATCTCTTTGTTCATTATAATCCCTATACTTGCGAGACGACACATGCTTTGTAGTAGTGTCAACAAGCCCTCTAAGCTGAGTTTCCGATTCCGCTGACATGGACGATTGAGAGAAACGAGCTCTCAAATGACTTGTAGTCAATTGACGGTCGTTTTCGTATCGCTCTATTTGTAAATTCCATGCAATTCCTTAAGTTAATTATCTTAAAATGAGGGAATGTAGAATTCCATTAGCCCCACCCCGCATATAAGGGAGTTTCTGCTATAGACTGATCTTCCTATTGGAATGATCCTGAGTTGATGTGATGCCACGGATGATTTTCGGATGCCCACTCTCTACACTTGAATACTTGAGCTCATACTGTTCAAAGACGGCATCTTCGTTATCTATTTCTGTATCTGGTGAGACACGTTTGCGTGACACTTCGTCAGAGCTTGATGTGGCTGATACCACGAACTGGTCAAGGTATGTCCCCGCTCTTGCGATCTTTCCCTTGACAGACTTCCGTTAGACTTCCATCGATTGAAGAATAAGATGTACGTAGAGGAGACTTGAGACTTTGTTTTTGTATTTGGTATTAATATAATTTAATACTTTCAATTCAAATAAGTCAGTGCATATGTCAAACTTGTATAGTGTAGAATAAATATTATTGTTAGTATGACAGAGCTGGTGCTAAAAACAATATTGTGCACAACAGTCTATATACGACCCTTGAGCTCGACTGCCGATACAAGAGTGAGTTGGAAAATGGAATTATTGTACATATAATACATACGGTGGTACGAGAGTACATTTAAATATAAGATGTCTTGGGCTCCATGATTATAAAAGGCAACGTATATAATTAACATCATCGTCCATAATCATACAAGGAATTACATACTTATAATGATAAAATGTAATGAGTTTCACTAGTAACAAGTCACAAAATCGTCATAGAAGGATTCTCTGCTCTCTTGCTCTCGGCTAGGGTTGTGAGGGTAATTACCCGGGGTGAATATTTATTTTACACCCATGGGTAAAAATTGATGTTAATACGCTGTCTCAAGCAGTTCTGTCTATACAGAAAAATTCCACGGCGGTTTCGATCTATAATACCGGTTTAAATTAAGTCATTCATTTGCATTCTTCTCATATGAACGTGAACATAAATGAAACACTTTCTAGTTGTGTTACTTCTTCATTTTTGGAAAACTCGATTGCCTCTATTCAATTTACGAGTATTATTGAAAATGTGTAAGCATTATGATTCAGAAACATCTAAATAAACCGGAATTTATTTACAGAATTGGCTCACAATGACATTTACTCGTTATCGTAACTATGGAATTTACAATCCGAATAAATACACAAATTTGAAATACGCACCCGGGTATTTATCCGGCAATTTTACAACCCTACTCTCGACGATATCGTTTTCACAGAACCATGAAAGAAAGACATCAGATTACGGAAAGTGGAATAGAATTGAGTAGTCACTCGAAATCTTCGTTTGTCCAATGAGTCCGAAATTACGGTTTCTGGGGCATTTTTTCGAATGGTGATTTAATTGAGACTTGAATAAACAAAGCTAAATCTCCTACCAGGAAATAATTTATAGGAACATCAATTGCGTTTGTAATCCAAATATACCGTTTTTCCTATACAGCTGAAGATATCTCATCTGGAGAGAAAGATTATTAGTGCCATAATTTTATTTATTCTGCCCAGCAAGCCAAGGCAAGTGAAGAACGACAAATGGATTCTCAAAATGGGGGCGAGGAATTCCAGAACGGTGAACAGATTAACATACAGGATCTTCTGAGAAAATACCAGGTTAGTTTCGTACTATTTTTGTGGGAGAAATTGCTCGTGTCATAATTCTATATAATCTGTCCTTACAGCAGCAAACTATGGATAGTCAAAAACAACTAATTGATTCTCAGAATGCTGGCCAGCAATCGCATCACCGGCGAGAGATTGATACGGAGGGTCTACTCAATACATATGTTAATTTCATGAATTTTTATACCAGTATACCACTGAATTGATTGACTTGTTTTAAATGTTTAATTTATTATTTAATTCAGGACGGATTGGGAATGGGATTCCTCATTGGAAACATAACCTACAGTGCGATTAAAGTGGCGATTAATAAGGGTGAAACCCCGTATGCTGCGTTCTCGCCAAATAATTCGGAAAAGCTGTACCTCCTCAGCATTTTACAAATGAATGATACAAAACAGGTGTACTTTCGTCATTTTTGTTTTGTTTTTCATATGCTAGAAGTAGTCATGAAAAATATCCCAAACCAGTGCTACTAATTAGCGATGCTTTTCCATTCTTGAAATTCAGTCATTCACATGTATAGTAAGTCGGGACAGGGACCATAGGGCAAGTTGACTAATATTTGACACTAATTTTGACAATACAATTGAGCAGTTTGTGAATCCCCCAGTCAGTTTATAATATTCACTTTTAGTGAAATTGTAATATAATTTCTTCTACTTGATACTCTACTTTCATAGCTATAAATTACAGGCAACCGATTCAAGAGTACGTTTATTTCCTTTCTATTCTTTACAAGAATTCTCAACGTCGTTTTATAGCTCTCCGTTTCCCAAATTATATTAAGTAATTCAAAGCATAGCATATAATTTGAAATTAGCTCTACGTGATTAAACGTTCACTAAATAGTTGTTGCGGCCTGCTGTCATAAAGGATTTGGAATCGAGTGGTGGTGTTAAAATAGAAGCAGTTACTGTGTGCGAGTCAGAGGAGGTCTTTGACTTATTGGAATCCCCGGCTGGGATAATGACTCGTAGTGATGTCGAAATGATTATGCCGACACTGCGATCAGAACTCGAGATGGAGGCTTCCGGGGAAATGGACACGATGCCAAAATTAGTTTCATTCATGCAGTGCGATCGCAAGGAGAGGTCTGACCAGAAAAACGACGATATGCTTCGTTTAGAAATTATCCCTGGACTAGGCGGAAAACGTGTCCAGAACACTCGTACTGTATTTTCCCACGTTGCTGTCGTCGCATTGGTCAAACAAGTGTTTGATCAAGAGTCTGGTCTCTGCAATTTAAGCATTGAACCTTCTGCAAACCATGTTATCGAAAAGGTGGAATTGTGTAAACCTGAAGCGTTCGTTCGCCACAGCATTCGCTGCCAAGTAAGAAAACTAATATTTGCAATGGCAGGCTGAGGAGAAAGGGAATATAAAAGTTCATGCTTATATAGTGTACTAATTCTAGTTCCTTCGTAATCACAGGTGAAAAGGTTACGTTGTTTCTCGGAGGTGGATACATTAATGACGCTGGCGTACGAGTTAATTTATGCCCCTCCGCCACAAAAGAAACGAAGGATTAGGAAGTTGAAGTATGAGGGTATGTAATGTTCCGTACTATTATATCGTAATTAGATAACATTTTTCTTTTAAAGAAATCGCCATAAGAAATCAAATTTTCATTTAAATCAGAGTTTTTATTCTGGATTGGATCCAACACAAACGTGTAAATCATTGACTTATTAAATCAACTATCTTTGGATTTAAGGGAACCCTGAACAACAACCTGGCAAATTGAATCAGCTGTATTTTTGGGTTGACTTTCTAGACTATCCTGACCCTCCTGCTTGTCCAACTTTTTGAAATTTTTTTGAAAGTTTGTTCTATATGCAGATAAACCGAGACAATGAATTTAAGTCCGTGCAGTTTTAAGCATATAATTTCTTGTTCCCGTCATTCTGAAATAGTCATTTTTTCTTGAGAAAAATCTACTTTTTGAGCTTATGAAAAACTAAATAGACTTTACTAATTCGAGATGGGTACACCCACCACAGCCATTCGTATAAAAATTAACTTTGCTGATATTTATGTTTTGTAGGAAATAGTGAAGAAATCAAGAGCGAGAACGTGGCGAATAACTAAATTAATCTGAAAAGTGAGAAAACGACGAACATAATATATGGATAACACGATACACGACGGTCTTAAAAGAAAACAGAATAAAGCTAATTCTCAATTTGTTTTTGCATTTGCAGATCTAGCAAAACGTCGTCCATATGAAGTACACTGAAGGAAAGAAAATAAATAGCTGAGTGACCATTGTAGTAAGACTACTGAAAAACTAACTTACTACTGATGGTCTTTACGTGTAGCTCTCAACTGATAGATAAGGCAGTTAAAATTAAATTCTACTAGAAAAAATATGTCATGCTTGATGAGAGGTTTGTGATGGCGAAAGGGTATATCTGAAAATAAAAATTGTGATTATCTGAATGCCTCTTGCTTTTACGTACATTTATTTCATCTCCACCTAATTAAAGTCAAAGAGTATTGAAATCCGTTTCTTAGAAAGTAAAGGATTTTAACTCCTTTACGGCATAGTAGTGTTGCAATCAGATTTGGTATGGTGGGTGTTCGATCGGTGGGGTAGACGTGAATTGGTAATTGTTTTAAACAGGTTTTCTCCCTTGGAGTTTTCCCTACATTAGAAATATAGATGTAGAGAGTAGAACCGACTCCACCGCAATGTTTGATCAACTAATAATTACGACCATGTTTACTCAATATGCACAGTCTAACGTCGGAGACACTGAAAATTTATCATCAGTTCAAACCTATTTGAACTGATGGGAAATTGATAATTAAAAAACACGATTTCCCCATGCAAATTGACCACATTGCATGTGATTAACCTGACGACTTGCTCCAATATCCGAAACATGACCTTTCGGGGCTATTTGGAACACTTTTTGTATTTGAAGTTTAGTCGTGAAATCAAAGCTTGTACTTTAGAGGGTACAGTTAGGTTTGGTTTAACGTAACCTGTCTTGTTAGGGCGTTGTATTTTAATAAATTGAATTGAATTGAATTGAAAAAAAAAAAAAAAAAAACAAGTAGTGAGAAAAAACTTTGTTCGAAATTAAACTGCCATAGATGTGTGCGGTTTTAACAAGCGCTCCTGAATAATTCGTTGTCTGTTCTCTGTTTTTATATTCAAACATGCTCACTTCTCGGTTTGACGATTTACTTTTGAAAAACCGCAGCCAGTTCTTTCTGTGGTTAATATTATTCTCTTTGTAAAGTTCGAAATGTTGATTTTAGAGCCGCTTTACGGTTGGGGTCGATTTTATCGGATATAAATTTTATGCAATAAAATGGAATATCCAGGTGTCACCAGCAGTGGGTACTGGCCATCATCAATGGTACTTGACCACTATTATGGAATATTAGGTACGATGTTAAAAGAACCGAAAGAAAAACTCTAGAATGAAATATTGCCATACGAGTAAAAACTGACATCCCGCGCACTAAGATTCGATACATGATCCTATAAATAGAATCATAACTCAGAAATATGGAGCATCGTTAGTGTGAACTCGCTCTACCAGATTAGAACCAAATCAAGTGGAATAAGTTGAAATGTCAGTAACGTCATCGTCAGGACAAATCGGATTAACCAAATATGAGACTCGTTTAATCCGAATTAGGTCACATTATGATGAAAAGAGTTATAAATTAATCAGTCCGAGGAGTCTCAAGCAGACTAGTAACTTGTACCAACGTTAGTAAGGTTAGTAAGGTATTTCTTTGAGAGGAAATCCTTACAAAATTCTCTAAGCAAAATTTTTTTCAATTACTTTTGTGTAGATTAAATTTCTGAGCACACCACATATCTTTGTACACGCCCTTTGTGTCTAAAAGTTGTTGATGCGTACCCTGTTCAACTACAACTCCATCTTTTAAAACAAAGATTTGACTTGAATTCTGAATTGAGGTGAGACGATGAGCAACTGTGATGGAAGTTCGAGAATTTTGGACTTTGTCTAAAGCTTCTTGTACGAGTGCCTCATTTTCTGTGTCCAACGCTGATGTGGCTTCGTCCAGAATCAGAAGTTTGGGATTTCTAATTAGAGCTCTTGCGATACACACCCTCTGCTTCTGGCCGCCTGATAATTGTGAACCCAGAGCTCCAACTCGAGTGTCATAACCCTACACAGAATAAAAATTTGTTAGAACTTAGTTGGAAATGTTTAATGGGAAATCGGGTTCCGAAGAAATCGACCTGAAATGTTCAGAATAAGTCCAATCAGTGTATTGAGCGAATACAAATATAAATGTTCCGAAATCCAGAAGTCGCAAATTGTACAAAAATTGCTTCGATATAAGAAATGTTTTATAACGGAAAAGACATTCTAATGAGTGAACATAGCATCACCTGGAATAAACCAAAGCTTTACGAACATACAGGGTCACGCGTAACCTTTGCCACCCCCCCTGCAGCCCGATCTGGGGCAGCCGGACAAAAAGTGAGATATGAATTTTGTAGAGAATCTTATTGCGGATCTAGGAAGCCATTCCGATTGAAAATCCGTTGCGCGTAGCGGCGCTGACGAGCGTTTTAGTAATAAACGGCATGAAAAGACTCAAAAAATTAGGATTTCTGCTACAAAAACATCCCCAAAATAATTTTTTTTAGAAAAATCCGTTGATGTCACCTTTTTTGCGATAATTTTTTGCAATTTTTAAAATTTTGTTCGGCCGGTTTGGAGAAAGTCGATTTTTCACTAGCAATGCATCTGGAGGGAAAAATCTGATTTTTTTTTCAGCAAAACGGTCTGGAAGCGAAAAATTGACTTTCTCCAAACCGGTCCAACAAAATTTTAAAAATTGCAAAAAATTATTGCAAAAAAGTGACATAAACGGATTTTTCTAAAAAAAATTATTTTGGGCATGTTTTTGTAGCAGAAACCCTAATTTTTTGAGTCTTTTCATGCCGTTTTATACTAAAACGCTCCTCAGCGCCACTGAGCGCAACGGATTTTCAATCGGAATGGCTCCCTAGATTCGCAATAAGATTCTCTACAAAATTCATATCTCACTTTTTGTCCGGCTGCCCCAGCTCGGGCTGCAGGGGGGGGTGGCAAAGGTTATGCGTGACCCTGTACATAGGAAGTTTCATACTCACACAACAAAGTGGCTGAAAATGTACAGCCGATAATGTTTTCTCTCCTAATCAACCTAATCCGACGTCCAAATGGAACAACACTTCTAATAAACGTTGACAAATTAGTGGAAATTCAATGTACTTACAGCAGATAAAGATGTTATGAATTCATGAACATTAGCCAACCGTGCAGCGTCCATGATTTCAGTGATTTCAACCTTACGGCTGTTATCACCGTAAGCAATATTGTCCGCAATGCTATAGTCAAATAGGATTGGCTCTTGTGACACAAGTGTCAACTGGGATCTCAAATAGTTCAAATTCAAGTCTTTGTAGTTATAATTGTCAAAACTCTGTAAAATGAAACTTGGTCATTTTAATTCAGTACACCTATCGTGAATATCCAATTCCACAAGAAGAAATTAACTTACGATTCTGCCAGACTGTGGATCGTAAAACCGAAGTAGAAGTGAAACCAGAGAAGATTTTCCAGATCCGCTTGGACCAACGAGGGCGACTTTGTCACCGGGATTAATTGACATATTAACATTTGTCAAAACAGTGGTTGGACGGCTCAAATAATTAAATGAGGTATTATTTAATTTGAAATTCCCTTGTGGTTCAACCTGGGCATAGAAATAAAATTGGTTTTAAAATCATCACCGCTATTACCTTTATGAACTTACGATATGTTCTCCACGTTGACTGGAGTCAATGAGGGGTTTTCGATCCAGTAATTTAAAAATTCTGGCTCCTGCTAGTTTTCCCATTTCGTAATCTGGTGCAAAAAGTAGGAAGGCGTCAGCGCATGTTATGCCGTACACTAATGCCTCCGAAACTCTGTCAATATTGAACTTAATTAGTATATAAATGAAACCCATAAATCTGAAAAATCTGAAATGACGTACTTAAACACATCGGCCACATTTGCGCACTCTTGCTCCACCAAATAGACACCGTACCATAAACTTAGACCAAACCCAATAAATGGGAAAGCATTGGCGATACCGTAAGCCAACGCTCGAAGTTTGGCTCTTTGCTGATTAATTCTGAAAAAATTCGTGAATGCCATACATGACTCGTTAAGAAATCAAATCAAATCTAGAAAACAGTAGAATACCTATTTGATTTTTCTAACTCCTGAGTGTACGCTTCAATGAAATGTGTTTCAAGTCCAAAACTGGCAACCAATTTGATATTATTTACCGCTTCAATTCCAATGTTTACAGCGTTTTCCACAAAAACTTTTTCCATAACATTATCGTCACCTAGAAATTTCCCTTCGACGAATGAAGATGCGAGTGAAATTGGGATAAATATGCTACAAACAAGACCCATTTTCGGCAAAGAGAAGAGTCCTAATGCAACTGATAATCCCACAATTGTTACAGTTTGTAATAAATTAACAAGTCGATCTCCGGTGGCCTGTAAAATGAGACACAGTTAAATACAGATGTCAAATAAAAACGATTGATTAATTGATTGATGAATACAGATTTCTGCAGAATAAAATAATATTAAACATAATTCCTCTAATTAAGTGGGTTTACCCCGTGAATACTCGTTGCGTCTGTGGATAGACGAGCACACAGATTTCCAACTGTATTCTCTGACTCG
>JAQFYE010001236.1:0-24597 GCA_034694305.1 Protaphorura glebata | reverse complement strand
GACAGACACAACCACGGGGGGGGGGGGGGGTTCGTAACTCCTCGCCGTTATCCCCTCATCCAGGATTTGCCAAATTGATAGCGAGATTTGTGTTTTGAAAATAATCTTCGCGTTTTTAGAACTCAGAATCCTTAATTTTCTAACCGAAATGAATTTTGTATGTTTTGGAAGAATTAGCAATTACCAGATGACAAACTGTTTGTATAAACTTTATGGGTGTAAAATCACTGGCAACCTATATTTTAATTTTCTATCACCTGTACGTGTCAAATGAAAATCGAGCGACCGCAAAATGAACCCACTATAATACATAAAATCTGATTTTCCTCCGCCTGAGCTGGCATAGACTACCACGACTCTAGTCTTCGCCTGTGACCCTCGACCACTTATCCTTTACGACCAGATCCGGTCACCTCGCACAGATTCAACCGCGTGGGTCACTTTGACACATTCTTGTCGATCACTGCTACACAACGAATTCCAGATATATCTAGATTTGGATCGATTATATTAGAACATATTCGGTGTTAGCAGTCATGACGTCTGAAGGGATTGACCCACGTGGTTGCTGGGCCCAATCTGAGCGATTCTGTTGGTTTCTATTGTTCCCTTTGTATCAACTTCGTAGAATATAAGAAAAAAATGCCCAAAAAATATTTCCGTGGAGAAAATCCTACTGCTGCACATCACATTTGGGAAAGGATTTAGACTCAGAATTCCTAGAACGAAACGCGATTCGATACGCACCGTGAAATCAGTGAAATGAGAAAACCATTCATTCTTCTTATATTACGCAGCATTCTTACATTACTTACGTACGGATATTCTTACACATGTGTTCCACGAAAAGGATACTACACGCGGGGATTGGTTAGGCTTCCAGAAAAATAATTCTACAAAATCTGGCTTTGTTGTTTGTTACAGTCTTGAAATTGTTGAACGTACTAGTGAGAGAATTAAAATTTTTAGAAATTAAAATGAGTATTGACAATTCCAATAACTGCACCTTGTGAAGATGTGAAAATACAATAAATCAAGAGAATTGGAAAATTTTAAAGTAATCCGACGACAGGATTTTTTCAACATTCGGTTATTATAAATTTTAATTTTTAAGGTGAGATTTAGTCATACTTGTGATACGTCAGGAGGACTAAATCGTGTGTAGTGAGAAGCTTATTATTATTTACGGAAGATCCGATTTTCCCTGAATGCAAAGAACAGAAATCATGAAGCTTAATATTTGCCTGTGAAGTTCTGTGTCTGTATTGTAATATTTGAGACGTAGGATTTCTAGCATGTTACATAGTTACACAGACAAGCAAACTAGCCCTTGGCAGTAAGAATATACTGCTCATATGTCCGTGACCCTTCGTGCTATCAAGGGAATCCCATCTCGGTCAATATCTAATTTTCTTTGGCCGGGAAACAAAAACTAATTAAATATTTCCACGGACAGAAAGGCACGAGAACATCCGCATCCCAGACTCGATCTTCTAATAATATAATGTAAAAAGTACACACGGACTACGAAGTTTTTTTCTACAGTGTGTCTTTTCCCTTGGAATTATTGGACTACCGGGGCCCATGCAATTCTTTGTAGTCTACCGCACCATTGCGTTGCTTCTCTTGTGAAATAATAGTCCACGGCTCTAGCGACAGCGACACCAGGAGCGCACCACTAGCCATGGCCCACATCTAAGGTTGAAAATACAAAAAATAGCGTTTCAAAAAAATCGTAGGTATTAATTCGTACCTTTTCCAAAATTTTGAAAATCCTATACTTCTTACTTCGATTTTAAGTTTGATACACACAGCTCGATGGAATTAATTTTTACCGCCCCTACCCAGCAATCTGTTGACACAATAACTAAAATTTAGTACCGATGAATTTTCGTCAAAATATTATCGACTTTTCTAATTTTTGCCATTTTCTCGTGGCTTTCTCAACATATGTAGTTTGCAGGGTCATTCTTAAAATTATCTCTGGAACATATTTATTCTGATTTTAATTGGCCCATGCAGTAAAATTCGTAGAGCCGGGACTTGTGGACGGCATTGTATCTTTTATGCTTTGTCGTGTATTTAATGTCTTTATGGAGTAGAGAAAACGAATTCTTTTGTTGGGAATAATGGGGTAGGATGTAACAGCCCGCCTGTGGCGACCTGTCCATTGTTTTCATGTCCTCAAGAGAAAGTCCAAACAACTTTCTCGTGTCATCATAAGGCAGGGGAAGAAAAAATACTACCAAGGTACACTTGGGATTTAAAAATGTACGCACATTGTATTCTGAGGTTCTTGTGGTTATGGTTCGGTAGGTGTTGTTAAGTTGTGGTCTTCTAGCACCATATTTCAAGGTATAAATCATTTTCATTCCTTTCTCAAAATGTGCCAAGTCGTGCGAAGCCTAGCACTGTAACTCAGAAGTCAACGAAAGTACGAAAGATCGCTGAATTGTGTGATTTTTGTCAGCAGAATGTATGTTCGAGTTTTATTCGGAAAACCAGAAAAATATACCTAAATAATGTCGATATTTGGTGTTCACTTTTCATTTGGACAAGAAAGTGTCCTCCTAGCAGTAGGAAAGCACTCTGATGGAGAAAAACTACAGAATGGTCAAGGAAAAAGCGAGCTATTAATAAATTTTTTTCTTTTAAATTAAATTTATAAAAGCTATGAAAGGCGGTCTAATCCTATTCTTCCACCTGACACTCCTCTGCAGTCGAAGGTGGGGAAAGCGAAATATGAAATATTTTAGGAATTTGAGTGTGGAATGCAAAACTTTACTTTTTAGCACAATAAAATGTTGCACGTACTAGATAATTTAATGGCGTAGTAAACCAACAAATTGTCGGCAACCGGAAATCCATACTATCCAAGAAAGTAAAAGGAAATTGTTTACCCATATCAGTTAGAAATTCCAACTTATTATCACACCGACACAACGTAATTTTAAAATGGACGGTAACGTAAAATATTTGAGTTGGAAGGAATCGCAGGGGAGATTAAACTGTGAGCCAGAGTAGAAATGGTTGGTAGAAATTGCATCGTATGAGTGTCTTTGACCTCCCATCGGGCTGTGGGACACAAATTATGCTTTCACTCTGTTCCTTTTATTACACAATTATATATGTAGAGGACAAAGCGGTCTAGCCCGCGTGTATGAACACGGCCACGGTTTTAGAGCCCGGCAGCGGTAGAGTCAGCAGGAGTCTCAAAACCCGCTTCGTTTCATTTTCGTTGTCAGCCCAACTTATGCGGAACCAACCGAAGACTACCAAGGGAAATACGCGAAAGGACGTTACCAGTTTTGATCCCAAGATTACTGCCGATTATTTATTTGACTCGAGGAAGGTACCTCTTGTAGTAGGGAATGTTACAGTAGAAAGTTGTATTCCGAGCAAGCGCCATCTTACGGCTAACCCTGCCGGACCGGATAAACACCTAATAAATGTTAGACACCTTGCTACGTATCACTTAATATAAGATAAATTTCTTTGTACAAAGCGCCAGGGTAATGCGAGACACCTTTAGGCCTTCGTTTGTAAATTCACAGTTTGGGCCCAAAAAGTATTACATTTTGGTAACGTCGTTCTCTACCTCTTTACTGGTCACAATGCGTATATCACGATGAAACAACAGAGAGGAACGCCGCAGAGCACGACTGTGAGACACCCGAATTTATGTTTCAATTTATTTGATGAGACTGTGACTTGGGTCTTAAATTTTCTTACGAAGCGAAACTATAGGCATAACCCTTTCTTCGAAATTACAATGGATTGGTGACGTGGTGACGACGAGAAAATTTCTGGCTTAAGCCCTCCTTTTTGTTGTGATTACTTCCTTACTATGAAACAACGTTGTAAAATTTTATGCAAGGATTAATAATAATTAATACCTCAACTGAAGATGCAAAAGAGTTGCGCTGGCGTTGGTTCTTGGGTGACTTTGATGGAAAATCCAAAAATATAATACCGTTGTAGACAAGCAGCCAAGACATTTGCAACCTTTTTAAGAGAAAGTAGAAAGTTGTGAGAAATTCGAGGTCTTAGCCTCATTTTTCTTGCCAACTCTTTGTCTTCATTATTTTTAGACGTCTTTTAATCCTTGTACGCATACGTGCGTGCCGTACTGAATCCCAAGCCAAGCCAAGTATACATAAACATCAACTCTTTCTCTCTCTAACGTTACGTAACTAGAACAAAAAGTTAGGTACAAAAATGAAAAGAAAAAATAAAAGAAAGTCAAATCGTGCAGTGTGTGAGTGTATAGGGAAATTTTGCACAAAAAGTAGTACTTTCGTAGAAGGGAAATGTTAAAATTATTAGAGAGAGAAAACCCATGAGTGACTTTTAGGAGAAAGAAAAGAAAAGAAAAAAAGAAGAGAACTTTTCCCGTTCTAAGTTATGGATGCGGAAAGAATTCGAAAATCGTTTGTCTTCAAGACCTCTTTTTTCTTACTGCATTGTACTGATACGTAGTCATTCGTGTGTGTGTGACAAGATAGGAATGAGAGGAAAGTAAACAATTCTAGTTAGTCCAAGGCTTTCAAAATAAAAATTTCTTGTACAAAATCTAAAGTCCTCAGGGAAACAAAACTCGTTACTCCTTGCATTTTCGTCTAGACGTTTTCAGACAGTCTGCTCGTCTTTTTTTAAAGAGTCTGTTTAAATCAATCTTGAAGAGTAGAAATAGTACTTTGTACTTTAATGACGTACTCGTACTCATGTGTACCGAAGATTGGAAAGAAATTGACAAAATAGCGTAAGGACCTTATGGGATAGATCCTATTATTGTCAATCAAAATTACTGAGCCTGTGCAGTAATGACACAATTTCAAGGCTGCAATCTCGTTCACTCACGGTGCCAACATTACAAACTTTTTAATTTAAATAACGGTTAAACTACTACCAGGTGATTTTCTCATCGACTCCAAATCCTATCCTTCGGTCACACCCTTGCCTTTATCTTTTCTTAATTCTAAGAAGTATTTCTGGACTTTATTAAAGAAGAGTGTTATCTATTTCATGAGGTTAGACACTGCAATGCAGACTATGGAGAGAGATGACATTTTCTTTATTTATATGTTCCTCGTCATAAGTCCCAATGCTGTGTTGTGAATTTATGAGTTTTGGAGAAAGTTTGTGAGAAGAAAGTCCTTGGGTTGGAAGTAGATTGTCTGGATACTTCATACTTCCTGTCACTCCCCATCTGCTGTGGACGGACAGACGGACTTGACAAACAAAGAAAAGAAAGTCTCAACTTTTTCTCGCCCAAACTCCAATCTCAAAAATATTTGAGAGACGAACGACCGGATCATCGGACACATTGACCCAGCTTAATAAAATCAGCGCCGGGTTATTCTGCCTCATATCCGAGTAACAACTTTATCCATTTTCTTAAGTCTTTACCCGCAGTTATTACCAATTCCCGGGTCGAAGTCGCGTTCAGTACGTTACGTATAGTAGGTATTCGAATGAATACAGAGTTTCACTATTCCCATCGACTTTGGTGTTAGTTAATTATTAGGAAAAGTATTTTCATTTTCTCTCTTACAGAAAATTAGTTTTTCGAATGAAGTTTCCCAAAGTAAAAGTAATAAGCCATTAATAACAAAAACTTGACGCCGGGCTGGAGACTGTAAATGTTTCCCAAGAGTTTGGTCAGTCCACTTATTTTCCTTGCATAGTGTAGACAGTATTTTGACTTGAGGTCGTAAATAAGTGGAGTTTGTGGTCTCGTCTCTTCATGTCGTGTTTCATTTTCACCATCATCTGTAGCCTCGTAGCTCACCCGGCACAACTTTCTCCGTGTGCAGGGTAGCAAATATATTGACGTATTTTGTTTGCCCTTCGATTGTCGACCATTTCCGTCAATGAATTCCACCATGTATACATTCGTATACGCACAAATTTATTTCACTCCAGATATTAGCAACAGTATTTTTATAAATATCTGAATTTAGACAAAGTTTTGCAGATTTGCATTTTAATTGTGGTCAATAAGACAATAATTATTGACACATTCTTGTTTTCATCCTTGAGTCGTCCGATTAATAATAATTTCTGCTCTTAAGAAATTTTGAACAATACTAGTTTCTAATCACTGAATCGCCGACCCTTGTTTGTTTATTTTTCTAATTATTGTGTTGCTTGAAAATGTTTTGACATATCTGATGTTTGATTTGATTGGATTTGATTTTTTATTAGAGTGTTTTCCGAAGCATTCGTACATACAAGTATGCTTATCGATTGATTGCTTTACATTCCGTACCCTCTTGGTAGCATTTCCACGAACAGTTTTACGTACAACTTGAATGAGTCAAGCCAAGAGACCATGCATCAGTATTACCAGCAGTCGTGCTAAGTAGAACATGAAGAATTTTTGTACCTAATAAATTTGATGAGCAATGTGAGTACCGATAGAGCATTTAGGTGGTACACATTTGGAACCCTGTAGTGAGAACCGCACGTTCACTGTATGACTGCAGGAATGACTACTATTACTTTTTCCAGAGCTCGAATGAAAATATGGACGAAGTGGGAAGAAAATGACATGAAAAATGATATTCCAGGATGGGCTTTCGCTAGGAAGAATTGGTTCTCGTATTTTCTATGCAAGCTAGCTGCGTGCCAGAAAATAACTCTACTGTATATAAATAACGAACTCTTTGTTAGCTTACTGTAACTTAACTTAACGATGTGGCGAAGGTATGGTGACACGACTGTGAGCCTAGGCTGTCCGCATTTTATTAAGTAATTATTTTTGGCAGGACTCGTAATTTAATTAAGGTTTTTACCTTGACCGACTTTTATTGCTGTGCAATCAATTAGTCACAATTTCATCTCGACATATTTAGCGAGTTTTGTAATTGGTGGTTTCAAAGTTGATATTAAATTTATTTTGGCAGATAAATTCATGTTACGTACAATTTAGTTTCGTCATGGTCTTGTATTCATTCCTTCCAAATTTCTGCACTGGAATTTCAAGCGCTTGACATGAAGCACGATACGCTACATTATAATTTAACTCTTGTATTCGCTGGTAGAAGTCTAAAGAATAATTGAGCATCGGATCACGATAAGGTTAATAACTGTCAAAACGTATTTTTTTGTTCAGCGTTTGAGGTCGGAGGCACACAAACTTTCTGGAATGTTAGGAAAGTATTTGGGACAGACAAGATTTGTAGGAAAAAGAAGAAGTACCAAGTTTGAGATAATATTTAAGAATTTATAAAAATGGAAAATGAAAGGACGTCCACTTGTAAGACAAATTCTGAGCTCTTGGTTTAATGTCATGTTACAGTGAAAGTAAGCATTGTCTAGGCAGACCTCGTGGTGTACAATATGTCCAGGCTGTATTAAAATGGTTCTGTTCTCTGTTCACACCAACCGCACGTGACCAGTCCATCATAAAGACTACACTAAAGACTACACACATTTACGGGCCATTTAAAAATATCCTAGACATTATACACGATCTAGATTTACAAACAGCCTTGACCACTTACCACTTCTTGCTTAAAATTCAAACATGCATTGGAACTTAAAAGTATAAAACCACAGGGCTATACCTTAAACCCCAAAAAGGTAATACGTGACAATACTTCCTTTCGCAAAACAGTGAAATGAAGGACTAAGCGTTCAAGACAATTGTAGCGAAATGTAAAGTTGAAAACGGGGGAGGGTCTAAACGACCTGTTAACAAGTCTTTTATGTCGATCGTTCGTGACTTTACTCACTGGGTCCACGTCAATAAATTCGGTGATAATGTTCTCACCACCACGTTACTTCCCACTCATACAAATATTTGACTTTTCACTCACAACTTTAAAGAGTCATGGCGAAACGGCGGACCCGAATCGGCACTTGTGGAACATGTTTCAACTTTCTAGAAAAACCCGAGTAAAGATTATATACATAGTGCGCATTTTGTGTCTATGAAGTTGACCATTTAAGGCAGATTCAAAATTATTAAGTTCTTGTAACTTCAGTTGTCTGTCATGAGCGCATCCTAGAGTAAAGTGCTTGTGTAGTTGACCTCAAAGTCCACTTAGCTCCTACCGCAAAAACTAGGTCACTTCATGCCAATCTGTGTAAGTTGGAATAATTATGCTAGCGCATGCAACATAAAATGTCCATCTGGAAGATTGCCCCCGGAAAAAAATTATTAAAGCCGTTTGGTTTGAAATGTGGGTAAACCCAAGGAAGTCGCCATTAATTACTCTTTTTAATTAAGGAGGTAAACACTTTTCACCCGCACTCTCCCTCCAGGAGCAATCCATTTACAAAAGTGAAGTGGTTTTCCAAGGACGAAATGGGTTATTTATTTTGCAATAAAAGAAGGCACATAAACCCGGGGATTTTGTTCTAACAGTATATTCTCTCTGTCTGACTGTTGCTCTCTAATGTTCCCTTGCAAATTAACAATTGAAGGAAATCGGCAGAAGGGAAGTTCTACGCACAATAAAGTTGGCTTGAAAAATTATTTTTGAATTGCCGACCGTCGGCATTCAACAATGATATGGTTTTTGGTAAGTGGGTAGAAGTAAGGGCCCTTGTTACCTGCCCCAACCTAATGGACACTTTGTCTTCCCATTAACGAGGATTTAGTGGGTCGTCTAATCCTGTCCAAGTCCATTTTCAGTATGTACTGGCATCCAATTTGCTCCTCTTATCTTTGCTACATTCCGAAAGTCAGTGTGAAAGTGTGGGACTATCTGGCAATGTCTAGCCCCTAGTGGATTTCTAATAATGCAAGGCAATCCTTGGCAGGCATGTTGTTAGTGAAGCTCGGAATCGTGACAATAAATTACGAATGTCCCTAGACGTCTTGTACTGATCCTGATCTCTGATTTTATTTGATCCGTACTTTACTCCATTCTCAGGTTTACTTGACACTTTTAGGTACTACGCTGCCCAATTTGTGATCTCCGGAAGGGGGAGCTCGCAAATGTCACGTTTACGTATACGAGATTAACAATACCTGAAATAAATTGGTCATGGAATTCCGGTTCGTATTAATTCGACATACCACAATGATTTGCATTAAGACTCTCCTAAACTTGGATGGAAGTTTAGTTCAAAAAATGTTCCACACATTTTCGAAATAAAATTATATGTAAATTCGGTAGTTCTGAAAAAACAAAAGTCCAACGAAGCACTCCGGATCTGTTCATTTCCTTAAAACTACTGCACTAAAAAGGAAGCAGGACAAAGTGAAAGAGTTCAAAGGAACCATCTGGTTCATAGAATGGGTTGTTTTTCAAGAAAATAGAGTTTTGTAGACGCCAACCAATGTCTTCTCGTCTCGCCCGGAAACACATTAGTATTCAAAGCACGTGAGACAGACTTTACCATGCAATAGAAATCTGTTCTAAAGAAAACTCTGTGTTTTTTCAACAAAAGATTTTGAAATTGAAGAGAGATCCAAGCGTACTTTCAACTTTCACGCATTGTGGGGCGGGTGGGTGCATTTTCAAAACTAATTTTGAACCTAGCAACATTAGTATTAGTATTTGTGTAAACGTTAGGTAGATTTTATTCAGCAATATTTAAAATACCCAATTTAGTCCTGTCCCAATTTATATCAACTCTTTCAAGAGGTAACCTTGTAGAAATTTGTTTACAGTGAACGTCAATTATCTAATTTACTGAAAAAATTGGTCCGAAAATAAGATAGATGTTAAAGGCGTTGATCCGACTCAAATTTGTCAGGCATGATTGATTATCCGATTAAACAGAATGTGAACTGTTGTTCCAAATTAGTAGTCCGAGTTGAATACTCGAGTTGAAAGGCATGTGATTTCAAAATTGTCTGACCATGTGCCGGAAATAAGCATCTCTGTTTTGTATCTTACGTCATTGGATTTCTGAACTTCGTTTGTTGGAATCATTGCAATATTACGGGGTTATATTGTGTGGACTCTGTTTGTAAGGTTTTTAATGAATCAAAAAGACAAATACAAATCCGCAATTAAAATTTTCATATTATTGTGTAAACTATAACATATTTGATCGAGTGGATCAGTCGGAAAGTAAAAATCTACGCCAGTCCGACAGGATTTTCCCATTTTGTGAAATAATCAACATCAATCCAATCATATTTTCTGAAGATGGCTGTATCAGCAGAATGTTCTTTTAGGTTGGCATACACTGATTTCCAAATGGTATTACACATTAAATTCGGATGATCCATCTCAAAGGAGCTAGTTCACTAAACATTTCGTGGTACTTATAATAAATAGACTGGATGAGAACGACGTCTTCCTTTCCTTCCTTAATCCCCGTAGGAGGAATGCATGAGAATAACAAAAGTTGATGCTCGACTTTTTCCAAAAAATTTTGTAATGGAGAAAGTAGGCGAAAACTACTTTGCCTTAAACATTTCATTTCTCTTCCCCTCATTTTTAAACCCATTCAGACAGGAACTCCAATAATCCGTACTCCTTTGGATCTTTCCTTTCCTTAGTTCATTGTAGAATAGAAATGAAAGTGCCTCTTACAACGGAGACTCTCTCTGTGTTAATATCGTTATACATTTTAGGCACAGTACAATGTCCTGACCCCGATTAAAGTTAAAGATCAGCTTCGAATTTGTCCTTAGAAATCAAAGTTCACATGGTATGGATTTTTCAAAGAAGGAAGCGCATCCTTATCTGCATTTGGATTGTAAGGCAATCAGTGGGTATAATAGTACACACGTGAGTGTTAGATAAGGTGAAACATTCAAAAAAATATAACAATAAAACTCTTGGGAACATTGACATCTGAGGATTGACCCTTGAGAACGTTACTTACACCGGCGGTTTTTTAAAATTCAACGAGACACTCACGCTCAGGACTCTTCCACCCATTCATGCATGCCCAGAATCTCAACACATCCACCGTGAGATGAAATTAAAATTAATGTCTCGCGTCCTCGTCCTCACTTTCTTATTACATTACTTACATTACAAAAGATAGACACGTCTGGACATCTTCGTCTTGACTTGGCTTGCATTGCAAAAAAGAAAGCACCCCGTGAATTATGAAAGAAAGTAGATGGGGGCTTTAGTTTACGAATTAGATTTTACGATACGACGTCTGTTAAAAGCATCTGAATTTTACTTAAGAGCGACGGATCTTTAAGCACAAAAGTCAAAAGTCGAGTTTGGCTGCATAACGCATCATATAAGTTTTTAAGAAAACATAATTCATAGAAAAAAATTCTTCTTGCTGACACATTTGTCCAGTATTATAAGTTAGTCTATTAATTAAAAATAGTTAAACAGTCAATTATTATATTCCTATTCAGATCAAACATTCAAATCGCACCATAAATATTCGGAAATACTTTTGGAATTGAGCAATTCGGAGTGTGATTAGGTCATCTTTGAGAATAAAAACAAAACATGGTGGATGATGCAATAATTCTTTGTTATAGTTCTGGGCAAAATTCAAATTGTGTACTGCAGACATTAAAATTATTTTCCTTGTTGATTGTAATTTGGAGTTGGAGTTGGAGTAATTCCACAAAAACTTTTAGTATCCCTTTCATACGAGTATCAACTCAAAAGAGCTTTCGAGTAGCGCTAAAATGACACTTCGAATTGCTCAATATTCATTAAAACTAGGTACAAATCAATTATTTCCTCATTGTTTTCATAAATATACACCGAATACTACTAAAAGGAGACCACACCACAAGCAGGCACCAATATCATAAGGAATTAATTTTCGTAATCAGTTTTCTCAATGAGTGCGAGCGTGATTTCTTCGAGGCTTTCCAAACATTAACGCGCAGTAAAAATACCTGTATAGATAGAAGATTTTCAGTAATTAGGGCATAATGCTTAATGTGTACCGCCGATATTCACATTTTTACCCTCCAAACAATCGAGTGTTTTTTTGTAATTAATAAAGGAATGATTCACTTACGCAGAATATTATGTGAATATATCAAACTTCTTCAGTAGAAGTGACTGCTACCTGTTTATTGTATTGTTTTTTAATTATTGAATAACAAAAATATTTTTGACTTAAATATATTTGTTCTGAATGCAATTCAAGAACGCTCAAAATCTAAGCACATTTATCTAATACTAATATGTTCTGAAAGTTCTATAAGCCAGTGTACCACCTGGATGATGCCATCGGGACTTATCAATTTCTACCCTAAGGGGTAGTAAGCATTTTGTCAATTACAACCACCTCTGCCACCCATTTCAAATCCACATTTATGTCTTTCAAACTAGATCGACCGGTACAGATCTCTCTGTACTTTTATGAAGACGATGTTTAGTTGAAGTTGAAGTCATTTGTACAGAATGTTGGAATTCACTTGGCTTGGCATCACGTGTCACAGTTTCTGAACTGGAAGGAAGTGACGTCAGGTCATTTATCCGACGGCAGAGTTAAGCTGAATGGTACAAATTACAGCGTGTTTAGACGCTTAGAGTATTAGCCAGTATGTAGTATGAGATCCACTCAGCCAGTCGTTTGTTCGAGTCATGTCATTAGTCTCCCCGCGAGTTACATTCATAGACCTTCTGGCTCTTTCAGAATAGAACAGAAATCCGAAGCCTCTTTCTTCTTCGGTCCAGACTTTCCTATTTACTTATTTCTTTTTCCTCCTTTCTCCATCATGTTAACAAGGGACAGTATTCAGGTGCTTCATTCCTCCATTTCGATCATCAATTCATACTTAAGTACAACACGGTTGCATTTCGAGCACTCTGTGTGGAATCACTGGAACGTCAATAATTATTCTCCTTCAAATCGTTAAGAGCGCAGTCAATATAACACCACCACAGCTGAATCTAAATTGCTAAACCAGCGTTCAACTCGTAGACTGATATCGACAGGAGGTCAAAGAGCAGCCAAGACAAAACCTACAAAAGACTCAACGGTTCCAACTTACCTATTCATGAATATATGTATTTTGTCGACTAATAAAATTTCAATCCGTCGCCAGAATTTTTTGAAATTGATAATATTACTACAAAATTCAACTTAAATTCTACCATGAGAATTCAGAATCAGAGAACAATTTTATATGCACACGAACAGCTACAAAATACATAAATAGACCACACCTGGATATCTGGATATCTATCTTATCTTTTACAAACGATTACTGTCCCTTGTTAGAATCTGAATCCATCATCAGATGAGGCAGGGCAGAAGTGCAGGAGACGAAGTACATGATGGAAGCCCTCCTGGGAAAGTAGTGGAGAAATATCACTCTTCCTTACTTACGTCTTATGGTATTTATTTTTACATTATATTATTATAGAAATGAAAGACTACCCGGATCTGACAGATAAGGTGCCCTTTGTGTAAACAATCCCACAATCGTCAGTATAATGTTTCAGACACACAAGATAGAAGTAGATCTGTTCCGAAAAGTGGACGAGCCTCTAGAGAACTTTAAGTTATAGCTTATATAATGTGTCTAATATTTTTTACTCCATTAAATTTCAAGTTACTGTTGTAGTCATTTAAAGCTCTTTAGCTCAAATTGTCAGGTTATCAGCTTTACGGATTCCTGTTTGTATGTGTTGTATTCAACGAGATGGCTCCCCCATAGACTCCAACAATTAAACCAAGACCGGGGATCAAGTACTCAGTCGTACGTGGAATTGGAAAGTGAGCTGACCAGGAATTGAACCCTTAACTTCACCACCTACCACGTCATTTATAATTTTGTCATGTTTGAAAATGAAACCCCGTATCAGTAATAGATTGGTAACCATGACCGCAGATAATTCCTGGACAACTAACCTGTTCACAGCCTTTGTATTGTTTCGAATGCTTGTTTTGAAAGTGTCGTGAAATATTAAATTGCCAGGGTGCTTCTACTTTCTGGGCTTTAAGGTAACTATGTCTATTTGATTTGATTTGATTCTATATTAACGTGTTTTATCCGACGCATCCTGATACATTTAAGTATAAGTAGAATGGCTCAATTCAGTAACACACACTTTAATTCAGTAACACACCCATAAGACTTCACAGCTGTAGTGTACCTACCCGGAAGTTCTCTTCCAAATCACATGTACTTATCGACCCGTGTCGATAAGTTTCGATTTACTGCCCATCCCTATAACAAGGGGACTCTAATGAGGCTTTTCGACACGGATCAATTTATCTAAGACATCTTCAAATGGATTCTTCTAAAATTTTCACTGAAGCTTTGTGAAAGGAACCCGGGGGGAATAGTATTTCGTTTTCTTCGAAAAAATAATTTTTCGAATTTTAAAACGAAGTATTAGTTATACGGTAGTGGTGAGCTAAGGTCCAAGGCGTGCACCCTTAAAGATTCAGAATCTATGGTTTTATTTTAGAATATCAAAATATATGTACCATATCAATACCACCACTTTTTTCCTCATGAACCCCCCTTTGAAAGTGTAGTATCTGAGGTATAATATTGTGAACCACTCAGTACACACTACGACGATGCGATGTTGCTTTGACCAGGACAAATATAAACGCAGATTGTCTAGTAAATATGTGGGCCTTTGGAGACTAATGCATCATGCTTGTTCGTCAATCCTGTCTCTTTACAAAACTTCCAATCCAATGCCCATTCATCTTAGTCTAGTTTAGTGGCCAACAAGCAGAAGAAAAATACTTTCACTCGATAAATTTAATCGGACCGAAACCGACCACAACCGCGCGTAATCTACAAATCTATAGATGTCCTGTTTCTTCTACTTCAGCGCTTTTACCTCACTTACTGTTATTCGATTTGGCAGGACTTCCGTCCTAGCATTGCATTTAGTATTATAAGGAAACCCCTCATGTTTTGCGTACCTAACCAACATTTTTGCTTTGACCCGCGAATATTTTGATACCGCAAATATTGATTTTTTTTAATATCAGAACTTCAACAATCCTGACCTTCCTGCTCGTTCAATTCCCAAGAATTTCATCATCAGTCCAAGTGATCCCGGTATTTCCTTCTGTCTGAGGAAAGGTAGCCGTATTTAGATTAATATCCGTTCTCGTAGCGTTAGGTGAGTCAGATTCTAGCATCAAACAATCTTGAAATTTTTAACATTATTTCAATTGAAGATACAAAAATATGTCTGCGTTGCTATAAATGGAAGTAAACCCGCAGCAGTACTGATAACAATCCTGCCTGTACTGTGCAAATGCTCGAAGTCGACATATACTGACTGGTGGTCTTTTAATACAAGTATTAGCTTCGGCTTAGCTCTTTTAAAATGTTGGCTATCAAACTGTACCAGATAAACGAACATGTGTAATCCAAGAGTTCTCGGAGTTTACTTTCTTCCTAGTCCTTCGTCTGAGGGGGTCAATTTATGGAAGGACGTTCAAAATGACTAAACGCAAAGGTTCGGTCGCTTGCCGCATGTTACAAGGAAACCACTTTTCACGTCAACCTCAGATCCAGTGAAACATTTGAGATTGTCGTCTCAAGTGCACCGGTCACGGATGTGATGTTTTCGTTGGAGAATAAAATTATTTTATTATTTGTAATTTTTTGCCAACAATCAGTTTTATAAGTGCAAGATACATTACATACGTAACTACTTAAAGTTGGTTTCCGGTTTTTACGTGAAAATTGGTACCCTTGTAAACCAAATTTGGATCTGGAGTATAGCTGAAAGTAGTACATTCTGTGACTATGCCTCGCGTGTCTTACTCACTTTCTCTTCCATAATAAAACGGTGAAAGTGGATAGAATGAAGGAATCCGTTCGTTCGTTCCTTCCACTGCCAACCCGTTTAGTTATTGATCATCATCATAAATTATTCTTGTCTGCCTCCTTCAAAATCTCCGACGGGACAGGAGATGAGATGAGCAGCCGATGGGAGCCTTGGGCAACGGAAATGTATGGAAATAGATAGATGTGAAAGTTTCTTAGCTTACCAAATTTACCCACAGGGGAATCACGGAAGAGAACGAGAGAAAAATGATTGCTATTTATTTATCACTGCTAACCGTAATCTTGCGAAATGCAGACTTTTCAATATTTCTGGGTTGTGTGGGTGAGGGTGATGTTAGAATTTTATTCCCTTCAGCTGCTATTTCTACTAAGTACGTTCTTAGAAATTCGTGGAATAGAAATACACAAATACACTGTGGACAAACCTTCTGAATCCTCAGAATATAAACGAATGCTCGATTTTTGTCAAATTTTTAATACCTTGTGGCTGAAAACAATATGAAATTTAATTGAAATTTTATAGTTTCCTCCCTTTTAGAATGTACACTTTTTGAAACCATATCAATTCTCTGCCATGGCAGAATATGACATTCGTCAGCGTCGAGGTTAGAAACTTTGCTTGACTTCTGTCTAATTCAATATTCAAAAGCCGTGTCAAGTACAGAAGTACAGGTCGTATGTCGGAATCAGATTCGAGCTTAAGAATTTTAGGCAGACGTTTAAACCATTATCCGTCAAGGTTGCATTTAGAAGTTACACAGCGGGAAGAATTTCTGTTACTTACTGTTGGAAACTCCGTTGAAATATTAGTTTGAGTAATTGCTTTGAGGAATCTTAGAGATAAAATGCACAATGTGGTTCCAATGTGACTCTCCGGATTCTCATATTTTTATATTGCGGTCAGTCGTTGTGAAACAATTTCCTAACTGTGTGCTTGCTACTTGTCATTAAATAGATAACCAAACACGAACATGATTTAAAAATCAAATTAATTTTAGATTAAAAATGATATATTACTTAATGAATTCTCTATATAGCAAAGCTACATGTACTATCTCTTTTAAGCTCCAATCCGTATAGAAAGTATAATTTTATTGCCTTGTTTAAAACTGTAAAAAAAAGTTTTTGCTCTCTTCCATTCAGATTGAAAATTGCGTCAAGGCTTCTCGAAGGATGTTCGATTTTTGTCGCTCGTCAAATTGCAATAAAAATTGACCCGAATTTTCAGCCCATTTTGAATTGTAAACAATTTCTCGATCTCCATTCCATAGAGAAGATATTAATTTTTCTTCAAATGATTGAATTTGCAATAAAGTTCGATACTGAAGCTTCCACGAAGTCGAAACAGGCTATTTTTATTTTCTTGAATCAATTAATGCAAATCGCGTTTTTTATATTTTTGAAAACTATATAATGATAATTGTATCACAACACGTCAGGATGACTGACTAGAGATTATTCAAACTGTAGAAATATTATTTTGTCCTTTCATCCTAATCTGATATAAAGTGTCACATTTTGCCAAAAAATAGAAGTCGCAAATAACACAACAAAGTAAATGTGAATAAAGAAGTGGATTTTATAATAAATACTACTGTAACATAGAGATATAAGAATTTTCTCCGACTTCGCCATGTTCAGCATGTTTGAAGTCGTTGCTTTGACTGAATATTTTGCCCGTAGAGTTTTTATTACTATTAGGTCCATTTTTACAACGCCAAAAAGAAAGTTGGACTCAAACTCTACAACAAAAATACGTTGGTTTTTATAATGCCTTATGGAGTACGCGAGTAATTTTTATTGTACAAATTCTATGCTCAGTTACAAAAATAACATTTTAATTCCCATTTCTTTTTAATTCCACAGACAAAGAAATTCTGAAGAAATTGAGATCTACTTCAATTGTGTTTCGAGCAATCCTGTACAAATTCTGAAGACTAAGTTCATTGATTCAGCCGACGCTTACAAGGGACATGTCTTTTCTCCGAGGATTGCTGCAAAGCATTGTATTATTACCTAGTGGAACTATTCTAAGAAGTGGATTCCATTCTACTACTTTGTAAGACGAGATGAGATGAGTTAGAGGATTGAATTTGTTTAGAAACAATAAGAGGAGAAATTTGGCTGTTTTTGGCTCTTCCACTCAACTCCATTGAACTGCTCCTGATTACCTTCTATCTCTCCTGTGTGTTCCGTCCGGTTCGTTCCGGACTCTGAAATTGAACCAGAAACCGGAGAGACTTTCTCCACTTTCTCCAGATCTAAAGAAGCCGACTAAGAAGGTGGAGAAAGTAACAAAGCAAGGCGAGACTTTTACCTTACTCCACTTCAATTCACTTTTTCTCGTTCCTTTTTCTCTTTGTAGACAATATTAGTATCATAAGGGACACATTTCGCATGTGAGCCTCACATTGACCTGAATTTAGAAAATTTCAGAGTCATCAATTCATGTCCAGGGTGGGCCATAAATTCTTACCCCAAATCCCCTGAGAGAGACCAAATAAACTTATGTGAGATATGACAATTTGTAGATAATGTTAACGTGAATCAAATCTAATTCGGTGCACACAGCACCGCGTACAAGCTCTACACAAAAATAAGTCGCCCTTTAAAATTTAGGGTCAAAGGTCACCCAAAATGAGCTTGTTCTGCATGGTGAACGAACATCAACATCGGTTTCCACTACTTTGATGCAAATTTAACATATTGCTTGTCTAATTCAGCGATCACCGATTTTCATCCGTCAAAATTTGGAGTACCCACAAATCAAACTATTACATTTCATGTCTAATATGGACCGCATTAAGACCTATTAATCGACATTTTAAAATGCAAGCGAAAAATGTTCCTTGTAATTGTCGTGACGTAAGAATAAAAAGGAGCATTTCGGTTGAGTTGAAAAAGTTCTTTATTCTGCTCCAGCAGGGAAATGGAATGAGCTAAAAACGGAAATTCATCCTTGTCTTTGGGAATCAGAGATTGTCACTGCCAACTGCCGACAACCCAGCCGTCACCGTCACTACTACTAATGTGTCAATCAAAATTAACCTCAATGCAAGAACAAGGGAAGCGAGAAGAAGTTCGGCGCATTACACGACTCTGCCTTTATTTTCTAATCCTTCATGCCAGTTCTTTTGGTTCCGGAGATGGCGTCACGGTTGACGTCAATGACACAAATAGTACGGCGATAGTGGACGTGGACAGAACAAAGGGTGGACCATTGACACGATTAAGAAATGACAGTTATGTTGGTAGTAGTGCTGGAGAAAACTTGGATTTTTCTAATGACATGGCTTTAATTGGCTCGAAATCTCCGAGACACAGCCATGCTAGTAATAGTGAGAATGTTTCATTAAATACTGCCAATATGGACTGGAGTGATTTTAGTGGTAATGGAAGCAATAATAAGACATTTTCTAAAGACAAATACAACCAATGGGTAGAGGATTGGGCAAATGCAATGATGCTCAACTTCACTAAGTCAACAATTAAAAGTAAGCTCGATTCAAATTAGTACTTTCTACGCCCGGACCCTCAAGGAACTATTACTTAATACGATGTAATTATGAAGAACCAAAATTTTATTAATGACTGGGAGGTTATTCAGCAAGGGATTTCACATGACAAGCTTTCTCATAGATCAATTAAGATTCAGGCTTCCTTGTCATCCAAAATTGATGAAGCACCTTTTAATCTAACACGGACACCATAAATGTAATTTAACGAACTGCTAGAGAATAATTATTCATGTCAAAAAAATGTAAGTAGGTACAAGAATAACCAAAAATTACTCCTTAACAAATATAAAAATTTCGTAACTCGCTTACCATAAAATCAAAGCATTCCTTCAGAACAATATTGCCGCTTTCGTATTCGAATTTCACAAATGCCCATGATATTCTCTAGCTGATCTTGAAAGAGCAGTTTGTGGTGTCCCAATCGTAGCGACCCGGAAGACTATAAAGTATTGTATTGTCCATATCTGGTATGGAGTTCAACCACCTCATGTACCTGTGGTTAGTTTTAGAAAAGAAAGATCAATCCAGGATGCAGGAACCTGGCAAATTGCTTTTTAGTCTGCAATAGGGAAGGCAATGCTCACAAGGAAACTACTTTACACATAAAAACCCAAACATTAAATACCATTAGCACAAATGAATACAGATGCAGATAAAATTTTGGTACATGCCTTGAAGATTTTAAAATTTACTGCCAAATTCACGGCTGTTACCAATAGACCTGATACGATTAATCCTAAACACTTCATCCGAATCTGGGTTTTACATCAAAAGTGGGTTCCTTGATAGTCAAAGTCAGGTTTCCTGGTCATTCCAATGTGATGTCTATGTCATTTGGTTGCATTCACTTTCGTTTGTCTAGAACTAAGGCTTTTCCTCAAACAGAAAGTCCATGCCAGGCACGTTGATTGAGACAGGAGACAAATGGGGAAATTGTGTCCACTACTTTGTGGTCCTTGTGTCACTTGTCTTGGTCCACCTCAGAGTGAGTGGACGGAAATGGGGGTTGACATGAGATTAAATGTACACAAGTCTCTTAACATCGTTATGCTGACCCATTCCCTAGTAGTACGAAATAGTGTAACGTGATATTATATTGACGTGCTTTTCACTTTCACTCAGGTGGAAAACGTGGGACTCGCAGTGTTTGTCGGATTTCAGAATTTGGGTGCACTCGTGGAAAATGTGTTTCCGGTGAAAGTAAGTTTCAGCTTTTTATTACGCAATGTCACGTAGTAATTTTATTTAAAAGTGAAAATTTGCAAATATTCAAAAGATCTGTTAATCAACTCATGTCTATTTTTTTTTTAGAATACTGTGATGGAGTCGACGACTGTGGCGGTGAGTATTCTACACCAATTATATATTTAATGATTAGTATGTACAAAAACATCGCAAATTTTTATCCCCAATATTCCAGTCATCTCTATTAATTGTGTTCTCCATTTTTTTATAGATGGGTCGGACGAGCCTCGTTCCTGTACACGTAAGTTGAAATCCACTGCAATTTTCCACCATTTATCGGGGTTTACCGTGACTTACTAGCACGCAATTGGTAGTAGTTGTCAGCCGGTATTTTTCCCATCACATTAATATCAGCATGAGCAGATTCCATATTCTCACCTTTCCCTGTGGTTACCTTAGATTAAATTCTCACGAAGAAAGGGATATGCTATACGGATTATGCTTATGGCATAGCATTTGAAGAGACTTGCATTGCAAATTGAACAAATGGGTTAGCGGAGATTAGTTCGGTTTGAGTTACCCGGCGCGTTGACTCTTTCTTTGAACTCAGCTCTCCTGGGTTTCAAAGTAATTTAAATGCGAGCAGCAGCAGCAAGAGCAGCAAGGATGGAAATTTAGGCATGCTTTGGAAATACATGTACGGTACGAGTACACGGTGCGAAAGGTTTATAAGGTGAATTCAAATTTTGAACAGATCAAAGCATTAATTTTGACAGGAGTAGTACACGGAAAATTGGCTGTCTGTGTTAACATTATACAGGTAATCAAAGCTCGGACAGGTTGTCGTGTAGAGAATCTCAAAGGGATCACTTGTAAAATCCCTACATATCGAAATTCTGTTATTTTTGCAGCATTTGAGAGTATGTTTATAAAGCAGCTTACTGGGGAGGTCGGCCAAATCGTAATAGTAGTCATCCAATTTTTATATGAGTACCAATTTATTTTCTTTCTTTTTATATCAATTTATACGGTAATATTAGGATTTCCTGTGGTGAATTTTTTTTCTAACTAAGGGTGCAAATTGGTTATCTGACTCTCCGAAGTCCGGACTACCTTAATAGTATTTACCAAATCAGTCGTATATTTGCATAATAAAGGAGAAAGTGTGCTGTGCTGAAAAATGATTGTTGAGAATTATGAGGTTGCAGTCAAATTAGTGACGCTCTATTTACCCTCCACTCCACAATTTAGTCAAAATCTAATTCGGTGAGAAATGCTAGCTAATGAGCGAAGTTCGAGTTGATGTGAATCCTTTGATTCCCTAGGTACGTGAACGTACGCACACCCACAAACGTTGCGAATGTCTCCTCTTACACACGATCTCACAAGGAGCCCTAGTCGAATGTAAAGTTCAGATTCACCATGAACCCTTCAAAATTAAATTTTCTTAATCACGAATACGTAGAAAGAGATTTCGTCGGATGTCTAATTTTATGTTCGTTGTCAGAAATATTTGTATATTCTCAGTAAGGGTAAAATATAGGCTCATTTAAAATAAGTAACCTTACTACGATGCTTTATCCGCCCAAATCGTCACTTTTCATAAAATGAACTTTGTGAACCTCACTTGTACCAGTGGAAAACAATAAGCTCAAAATTGCAAAAGTTGTTACGTTAACCCCGGTTTGGTTTTCTTTGGAATCAATTTATTATGTTACAAGTAAAAAGATAATCGTGCACAATCAGCAGAATTTTTTAAAGTTATCTAATTTTGAACCCAAATATGATAAAGCATTTCATATTCGCGATCCTGACGCTGGAATTGATTAATCCTAAATTAATTTGAATTTTACATCCGAATAGTGTTCGTTGTCAGACTTAAGAACTTAATTTAGTTCTTACAGTCAGTTTCTTTCCTACAATTCGAATTCGACTGTTCTAGTTTTGTATGAAATGAAATAGGAACATATATTTATGAATGCGAACGCTGACTTCAGTTCTTCTCTCTTGACTCAATCAATTACCATTTTCTTCCTTCCTTCAACCCACTCAAACAAACTCAGCCTTCCTTTTCCCATTTTCTTCATTTGTTGACTCACTTTTCCACTTTTTCTTTCCTTCAAAAACTTTTCTCTCATCCTCGATCTGGGACCCAAAAACTGAACCGAGCAGGGCTCAACTTTTCTAAGACGAGTTGGGCAAAGAGACAACGGGTTGGGCTGCAGTGCAGTGTAGCATTCTCAATGGTTTACGTTCTATATGTTCACGCCATTTTTAAACAAAGTACTTACTCTGTAATTTCTTATTTATATGTCTATAATATCTATATCTATAATAAATTCTAAAGTTTGAATTATTACAACGGCTGACGTATTGGTTCACGGTAGGCTCCAGTTTCGTCCCACTGTGTGGGTAACCATCACTAGGCCAAATGGACAAACGCAAATGGCTAACCGTACCTTTGAACGAGAGTTAACTCATTTTTCATTAAAGTAACCTGTGAGACTTTTCGAGGACTCTCAGCAATAATTCTGTATTACTCTTATTGTTAAATTTTTTCACACCCAGATTTGTTTCGTTGAAATTTTTAAAATAGTTCATGAATATCTAAAAAAATTCTTGAAGGCAAATTCGGTAAAATACCGGGGTCATTTAAGGTCAATTACTATAATACAGAACAACGAACGCTTGTCATAGGAGACTTGGTAATTTGTCACATGATTCTATGTTCTGGTATGAGGTACATAGGTGTCCCTTGCAGTGTTAACCTGTACCACACGATCATATTTCTCGTCTGGTACGACCATCTCTGTGTCAAGAATTATATGCTTTCCTGAGAAAAAAACCCTTAATGAATGATTTTCCAATTTTGACCATAACACATTCCTGTGTCGAGTGTTGAGCCCTGTGCTCTCATTTTCATTCTTATACACTTGAACACGGGATTCTATGGCAGAAAAGAGAGCAAGAGATGAATTTAGGTGAGTTCAATTTATTTCCCGGGGTTTTTGAAGCGTCGAGTCGACGTGTAGACGGAGAAAGCAGAAAAACCAAGTGTAAACAAAAGAAAGAATTGGAAGGCTGGTTTTGGCCTGGCCGGATCCAGGCTAGGCATGGCGTGCTTTCTCTGTCCGGGCATTGCATTGCATTGGGTGAAAGATGTGATCTCTAGAAATACGGAATATTCACGTACTTCCTGTACTTTCACTTCCTACCCAGGAAAAAAACGAAAACCATAAATGTATGCATGTCTCGTACCATGTATGTATGTACTAGCTCAGCCCGGCCGCCCCAATTGCATCACTCTCACGCAATGTAAAATTCCTCGAGATAATATTTTATGGTGAAAAACATGCGGCAAAACCATACGACGGGATAGGAGTTTAACGCTCTCTCAGTCTCTCTTCTTATCCAACAATTGAGAGCAGCATTTTTAGGATATATGGACTATATGTTTCAGTCCGTGTGTGTATATTTTCTAGTTAGACTGATCCGTATATCCTAGACCACGTTCATCTTAACTTTATTATACCTCTAATCTATTTAGATATTTATATAAAATTTTGAATGGCTTTTGTTAATTGAACCGCGGATCAAATCACTGGCCAAATCCGGTCCATTTTCAGCATTATGGCACCGAATTCCCATTACTGGCTTCTCTGTTGAGGGTTGAATTATTCGGCATCTGCACATATGGTTCTGATAATTTTGCCTTTGTCGTGACTTTTTTGTGCTGCAGTCTTTTTCCACTACTGCGTTGACTTCCCCTTGGCTAAATTGAAAGCTCCTTGATACTTTTAAGCGAATTACAAACGGATATATCTAACTCTAGAAGTCAATTAAGAGAAATATTTTACTAGCGTGATGCAACCGTATCTATCAACAATTAAAAAATATTATTGTCCGATAAATTTAAATGTTCAATAGATTTAAAATTGCTATTTTTGTAACCTCAGGTTTTTTAATATCACTAATTCATTAAAACAATCTAAAATCTTCCTCGTTTAACTCAGAAATAGCACTTTCTAGGCATTAGCAGTTCAATCTTGTCTGTTTTCATCCATTACATACATTCTTCCATTCAGGAGTTTCGGCGGAACCCACTCGAATAGTAGGTGAAATAATATTATATCAAACTAGACGTAACGCCCATTTGAAAATGGGCTGGGAAAAGTCACAACTAAGGCCTAATACCGCTTGCTCCTCCTTACCACCATT
>JAQFYE010001235.1:0-24611 GCA_034694305.1 Protaphorura glebata | reverse complement strand
CTCTGCTTATTACTTCCAATCAATATAACCTGGGCGGAGCTACCTGGTTCGTTTTCGAACCACGGGTTTTCTAGTAAGGAAATAAACCTGCAGAAAAAATTTCAGGTGGAAATTCGATGATCACTTGGAAAGGTTTCCTTGCCAGTCCCAACCAGGATTAAATCAAAACAGAGAAAGACAGAATCTTTACCCAGAGACCCGCATCCGTGCTATACCCGTGTGGCCACACGGGCACAGCAACACAGCAAGTGGCTCAGACATGTGTTTATGATTCCTTATAAATAAATTACGTCCAAACAAGCATAAAATACACAGTTTTTTTTGGACGAAACCCACGATGCCCTAAAACTTTTTTGAATTGAAGAGATTTGGTGAAATAAAAGTTAATTTTATCAAAGCTAACTTGAAACTAAAACTATACTGTATGTATTAGACTGTGGGTACATAACTCACGCTCAGAGAGTCGAATCAGAATCACTTCGTGACTAAATAATCAATGTACTAAGCAGACACAGCCAATTGGACCCGTCAAAGCCAAACTTAATTTCAGGAATGAAATTCAGTCGACTCTCTATATACCGACCTCGAAAAATGCACCAAAATGTGTCCATTATATAGAAAGTTTGATATAGAGAAAGTGGAATAACACAGAAGGGCATGCAAAAGGTGTTCCTGCGGTCTTGGCATTTTGATCGATATGTAGAGGCGTTCGATATACGGATGGTTGATATATATAGAGAGTTGACTACTCGGATTTTGGAATTGAAAGAGTAAGTTTGAAAACTGAACTAATTAATTTGACGCATTTCGTTTCAAAGTACTAGTCTGTCGTTTTCATTGCTGTGTCAAATGACACAGTTTTCTATGTATAAGTATTCTACAAGGAGCAATGTTCCCTCAAAAATTTACAATTGGTCATTTCAATGATTGCATAGTAAGTGGAATTTTTATTCTGCGGCTGATCGTTCAAACGAATATAGATACAGTGCGAGACGCCTAACTTGTATTATTAAGGACATCTTTATATACTGAACTTGAATATTTAATTAAAATATAAATATCACACCTCAATAGTCTCCCTTGTGAGACAGGCTTTGGTTTTTAATCTCAATTTTCCTTTCATTTACTTATGTTCTACTCTGCATAGAAATTTACTCATGTGTCTTATGTAATGTGCGTGCCTGCAGTTCGTTTTATCTGATGAAAATTACCTTCATATGTGTACGAATCCCTGTTTGAGCTGTGTGTAGGTAAATCCGTTGAACCATTTCCAGGGAAAATCTGAACCGGGGAGGAAAAACCGAAAAGACCGAAAAGGTATGTTTCCAGGGAAAGCCTCCTGGACTTTCTCCGTCCGTCCTCGTCTCAAGTTCAACCTCAACGCTAAAATCCCAGTTCACATTTCGATTTCAAAGGGAAAGCATCCTTTCTCTAACACAAAAATTTTCAACAACTTTCTCTCAAAATCCTTTAGTTCATTCCATTATACTTTTGTATCAACATTTACTTTGTACAAATTTTACCATGGACGTACTTCCTATTTCTACTTGTTTTTAGAATTTTCTCTGTAACCCGTGTGTAAGATTTTGAAATCAAGTGATTAATCGAGTCGAAACCATAAATTCGTGATTTAACGATTAAGAAAGGTGTCATTTTTATTTTTGGTGTGTGATATCGGGTTTCGGAAGTGTGACAGTGTGGTTCTGTTGTGATGTGATTTTGCATTGGAAAGTGAAAGTATTTCTGAAGTAAAAGTGCAATTTTAATGCAAGAGAAGGGAACGGAATATTAAAGATAAACCTGAAGTTTAAGAATTCGAAAGAAGGTGGAATTTTGTTGGAGTTACAAATCCATGTGAGTTTTTTTTAATGAAACTAAACAAGAATTCTGTCGACTCCAATAAATAAAGTTATGCATGATTTCAAAAAATGTCGGGGTATTATTGTGAATGTGAAATGACTGTGATTTATCATGAAAATACTCGGTGATCAGAGAAATCCAAACTTCTTTCTCAATACTTTTGAATCCAATTTTTTTTATATTTTGCAAATATGAATATTCACGACACTAAACTCATAAAATCCTGTCGAATCCAAGAAATAAAATAGTACACAATTTGTCTAAAGAATATTCTTATTCATACAGCAAGTACAGGATTATTTTTCTATACTCACTTCTACTCTGTTGCAACACAAAAGTTCACAAACCCAATGTTCTCTTGTTTATGATATTGAACTAACTTGTTGAGTCTAGAATTTGGAAGGAACAGAACCGTAGCGTACCTATAAATACTTTTCCTAGCCATGTATTTTCTAGTCTTACGAATAATGTGAATACAACCAAGAAAGTACAGGGTGACTAATACGTATTGACCCCCCCCCGTTACGGCAACAACAGCAATAGGTACAATCAAATGGAATACCTCGTTGGAAAGATGAGCTCAAGTGGGATCTCAGACACCACATTTCAGCTGCATCTGAAAGCGCGTTCGCGCGCGGCGCATGCTGGAAGATAAAAAAAAAACGGGTTTTTGGCGTTCTTCAGCCGTTTTTTTGACGGTCTTCCGTCTGAATAGCCGTGAAAACTTCTAAATTTCGAAAAACGAACTTCACCACCACATTTCCAAGTGTTCTCCGAAAATTTTGAGCCATGATTAGACAATTTCTGAGCAGGTTGATTTTGTCTCTAAACGCCACTTGAAAATGAGATCTTGAGACAAAATCGACTTGCTCAGAAATTGTCAAACCATGGCTCAAAATTTTCATAAAGCACTTGGGAATGCAGTGGTGAAGTTCGTTTTATGAATTGTTAAAGTTTTCACGACTATTCAGACGAAAGACCTTGAAAAAGTGGTTGTAAAACGCTGAAAATCCTTTTTTCTTCTCCCAGCGCACGCCGCGCGCGAACGCGCTTTTAGATGGAGCTGAAATCTGGTGTCTGAGATCTCACTTGAGCTGATCTTTCAACGAGGTATTCCACTGATCGTACCTGTTGTGATTCCTGCTGTATGAGTGTGGGACAATACATATTAGTCACCCTCAAAACTGTTCCTTCGTAGCATTGCATTACCGCTATACACATGTAAGGCCAAGTGAAGGATTTATTTTCCCATGTGTGAGTTTCCATTTGATCCTAATAATTCATAGAGATGACAATAATGGGTTGCCCCCGCCAACGCAAGCAAGACTGTGTTGTGATTTATTTGTATCGCGGTCTCCAGTCAGCCCTTCTGGTGTACGTACAATCCTTAGAAGAAGATGCGGGTATAAATTGTAGTTTGGGAGAGAATTTGTTGAACCACAACAGAATGAATTCATCAGAGTCAGGAAACAGTTTTTCCCAAACACTAACGTGAACTTCCCATTTTTCCTACCTTTGACTTTCACTACTACTCCAATTGTTTTACCATGACGGTTTTGGTGACATTACTCGACTGAGGTCACGGCGCAACACATGCACAGCGTACGGAGTGTTGACACGAATTAGTGTATGGTTGCGATGTGTTACCGTACAAGGACCCACGGATTAATTTAATCAAATCCTCAAAGGCAAACAGAAGCAATTCAATTCAATTCAATTCAATTTATTCAGTGACAACACCCCATTACAGGTAAGTTGCGTTGTTTGTTAAATAACGTTGAATATATTAGCCAGAATTACACAGTAATTATTAAATAAAATATTAAGCGATATTTTCAACAAACTACATACTATAATACTTTAAAATCGATCAACAGACGTGTGAATCATTTCACTACAATAACTCTTGAACATTTTATAGGATGACTCATCATCCAGACCAAATTGATTCCAAAGTTTCACACCAATATATGACACACACTTCATTCCGGCTTCAGACAACGGAGAACTAGAATGATACAAGTTATTCACTGACCGGGTAAAATGATTATGCACTTCAGACGTATTCTTAAAAAGTCACTTTAGTAATACTGGAGCATTATTACACAACCGAAGTTTATACATGTAGTACATAAAATAGAGAGAAGGCCAGAGCAATAGCTCTGGCCTTCTCCAATGGACTCAAATCAATAATTTACGGACATCTCGTTCGTTCGACACTTTCAAATTCACTTTTTCCACTCCCGTGTCATGTTGAACAATACCAAAGTGCAATAGGAACATTTCTCAAATACATTGCTTGGTTCAAAGAGGCTAGAACTTCATATTGGCCCATTTGTCAACTTGCAGGATCTTCCCTTCGAAGTCCTCTCGTCCCATTTCCATGAATGCGTCTCTATTTTTCATTCTTAGTGTCACACTTTTCATATGACGCACTTCTGACCTTTCTCTGTGTAAAAGAAAGTCCATATTTCAATCCCCATTTATTTATTCTGGGTAAGCATGACATTGGGGAATATTGGGTGAAGAGTGAAGTTCCCATTTGCACTTCACCTCCGTTCAACCACTTCAACACTTCTTATCGTGAAATCCATATTATGCAAAGAAATTCACGTCATGCATAGAATTTTAAACACATACATACGCCAAATTCACACATCGCATCGGGAGTGCGTAACACATCATTGTATTAAAGGAATCATTTCCTTAGAATATTTTCCATGCAGCAACTTACAATTTCTTTTCCTCTGAAGTCCGACGAACAATTTGAAACGTCTATAGAGTCGCGAAGCAGAGAGGTACACGGATCTCAATCCAGACTAGAATTAGAATCGATACGACTTAGGTTAGGAGCATCATCTGTTTCATCTGGAACCAATTTGCCGGACTCCGGAGATCAAATCTACAAAAATGCTTGCCCGATACATTTTGAAGCTTATGTGAATCCTGTAATCATAGACAGTATACTATCTTGTGGGATAGTTCAGAAGATGCTGCAAAGAACTCATCTTGTTTTGCAAAAATAGTGTCCATAAATTGAACCAGCCTTTGGATTCAAAGGCTAGATTATACATAACTTTAATATATATCTATTTGCAAAACAATATTTTTACGATATTGGAAAAACTCATCATCATGTAAATATTTTTTTGGTGGGACAACAAAAATAAGTCAGGCAGTGATTTTGGGAAATATGGGAAAAAAATTTGATTATATTTTAAAATGAGGGAACAGTTGACGTCAAAAACACAAGACACATAAAGTACACGCATTTATTATGATGTGGGAAAAGGCCTCGCCAAAATCTTAGGTTTTCGTGTGGTGAAAGTGAAGACTTTTCCTTGACTCAGTTTTCCATTTCCTTCCTTCTTTCACCGGAATAGATCCTCTACGCAGTGCCGTCAAATCGTTAACATACATCATTTGATTTGGCGAAAGAGAATTGAATATGCAAAGAAGGCTATTTTCCTAACTTGGCAATTTCACCTGATCTCCCCATGGTCCTACTTCAATTCTCTCCCCTGTGTTATGAAATTATTTTTGACGCCCTTTGCTATTTTGCTTTTGCTATTATTTATACCAGCGCAACTCTTTTATGAGTATTTTGTTCTTGAATTTCCAATCGCAATCGCTAAATGAATTTAAAGTTTTTGTGCGCAGCACTAACCGACTGGATCAAAAGTAAAGTGGTTCTCGTTAACCGGGGATGACAATTATTTTATCATTTCGATTCTGTTTCTTTTATGAACTAGCATACCAGCAATCTCAATTATAATTCCGATTTCGTTTTGACCTTTTATGAAATAGGTTACAACACAATGGAGGGCAAATAAGCCAAGTCCATGGGTTTATGGTGAAAACAGTGCGTGCAGGATTTCAACCCAATTGAGTATTAGAAATCCAAGGAACATACGGAAAGTGCATCACGCTCTCCCAGGAACTCATTAATAAAATGTTTTGAAACCAACTAGCTCTCTTCAATACAAATGAGCATTTTGAGCACTTTACGCTAATGAGTTTCCAGGGTGGAAAATATTCAGGTCAGGAGACTCAGATCAACACGCAATGTCTGACAACTCGTCCTCACTACATTTGCATTTAATGAAAGCATCTATTTGACGCATTTCAATAAAATTTGTATGATATGTTCCTGTAATTCCCGCAAGTTTGTCGGCAATTTCGCAAAACATTAGGACTATCTCTAAGAGTAGAATTTGATGTTATCATGTTACAAACTGGAATGTTATTGTAGTGTGGAATTGTGACGATTTGGTCTGGAGAATTCCCAATTCTTACCTTAGAATTCATTTTAAAGCAAGAGGAAGTTAATCTGATTGTAGGTATGTGTGGGCATTGGGTACACATCACGGCTTTCTATTCAGAGTGCGTTTTCGCTAGGGGAGTAGTTGGCGAACGGTTATAGGAGCACGTTATAGTTTTAAAATCTCCATTCCGTATGACGTTTGTGGGCAATCCGATCAAAATTTATTCATCCAGTGAAAATGAAACTCATCGTCAGTCGACTCCTTTGTTTTGATTGACCACTTTTCACTTTTATCTTCACTGTAATTAAATCTACTTAATTGTGCTGTAAAATATACTGACTGACTTACAAATTAAGCACATTCTTTTTTATCAAATAAGATATTCAAGTCTAAATCAGGTTAGCTGGCAGAACCAAAATCTAAAGAATACGAGCGAGCGTGATATTTTTTATAGTAGCTTGAATAATCACTACGAAATCAAATTAACTCAGCTTCTCCTTCGGACAGAACGAAAAGATATTGAGTAGAGTACATATTTTGCTGACTTTTGTACCTTTCACGCATAGGACTCATAAAACTTAATTTGTACGCAAAAATGGATGCATTAATTCTTCTTTGTCTGTACAGGTGCGAAGAATATGCAACTTGTGACGAGGACATTCACTTTGGATCTTGAGGAAAGGGAAAACTAAGTTGGTTGCCGCCCTTCTCAGATCATCATGTCCACGAGGGGAACGTCAGGGCGGGTATTTTTAGAGAAAAAAAAATGAATGAAATCATACCATTGATAGTTGATGCAATGAGAAATTTTGAATAGGGGGTCACTCCACCCACATTTCAGGTTTAGGTCAGTAAAGTTGACCTTTGTGTTGAATTATGACAGTGGTTGCGTGTGTGGAATGGCCGTTCTGTCTCGTCTCCGTTTCCGCCTTGCCTCCTTTCGCTCACTCTGTCATTGACGCAAGGAGAAAGACGATGAAGTCAAGGAACAGGAGGCGAAGGACAAACATACGGGCCAGACTCATCAACACTGTCATAATTCAACACAAAGGTCAACTTTACTGACCTAAACCTGAAATGTGGGTGGAGTGACCCCCCATTCAAGATTTCTCATCGCATCAGCTATCAATGGTATGATTTTCAAACTTTTCTAGAAATATTCGCCCTGACGTTCTCCTCGTCAGTGTGTTTGTTTGTGATCAAAGTGAAGAGTGAGTGAAAGTGAAGAGTGAAGTTGAGGGAAATTGGCAGAGGATGGTTGGGACATGGTCTTATGGAGGTTCTCACAGTTTCCGCATCCGTGTCTCATTCCAAAATCCTCTTTCATCTCTTTTGGAGTTCAAGTCAAGGCCTGGTGTATCTTCCTTCTAATTCTACAGAAATTGACAGTGTCCACAGTTGAGTCTTCTCATCATGTCAATCCTCATACCGTCGATACAAAGTATGGACTCATTCGGGGACTCAGACTACAGTTTAGCTCCAGTGCAACCAAACATTTGGGTAAGGTTCATAGGATTTAATTCCCCAATTTGGTCATAGGCAGCCATTTCAAATAATATGCAACTTGAGCAAGCTGAGACAAATTACAGGGCGTGACTCTTTATAAAATTTTGAAAAAATCGCAAAAGTTTTAAGTCAATGGACTTCAGCGGCCATGCAAGTCGTCCATTCTTGAATCCACCTATCTGCCATAAGTTTCGAAAACATCCGCGTGTTTGTGTCGCTTAGTTTCAGCACTTCATACGAAGGCCGTCAATTTTCCATCATCTAAAACCATCCGTAGCGATTATAGCCGGGTCGTTGAGTGTGACACTGGACGGGTATTCCACCAGATTCGTGACTCGGACTTTAAATCACCACTTCAAGCAAGCACAAGAAATCTCAGCAGCTCTAGATCTCTCGGACACATGCAACAACCACGCATGAACTTTTAATACTAACTTTCCTTTCACTAACAATTCTTTGAAAAATTACATTGTAGATATTTGTAGGACAGACAGACGGCGAGTCTGAAACTGAAAAACCCGCCATCGCTTTTGCTTAGCGTTCAAAAGTAATATAAAACGTCAGACTCCACGACTCCAGCAAATATTAAAATACCGTGGCCATAAAAAATGATCACCAGACAATTTGTGGTTGAAAACAAGACCATAATATCACCATGTAGTGAAATTTCAGAGATATCATGCCGAGCATGTTGTTCCACTTTCTTGTAAAAAGTAAAGCAAGAATTTCCTCGTTCAAATGGGAAAAGTTGTGGTCACACTAGTGCGTTGTGTCATAAAACGGAAATAGGGTTCCACGGGAAGAAATCTTGGGGTTTAGAAATGGAGCACTTAAAACTCCAACGGTCCTCAGAGTCTCGTTCTCTTCCCTAATCTTTACTAATGTGATTCAAGTCCACTTTCCCAACCCGCACCGGAAACAAATTCTTTCTCCAATGTCAACACAGAAATCTCATGGAATGTTTTTGTCCGTGTGTCCAGTTCTTCCTATCATGAAATAAATGTAAATCCAGTTCTCTCCTGGTTGGCACAAACAAAACAAAACTTTATTACCCGGAACTCCCGGGTATTCCCCGGAGACTAGACGGAGAAACCAGTGAGGAAAACTGGACGTGTACTATAGGACGTATATTCCCACATAGTCAGCTTCGGAAGGTGGACAGTAATTTACTTAAACAATGGACTAGTCCGCCAGAGAACACTTTTATATTCTATTCAGTAGAAACTGAGAATGGAGACGCATTGCATGTCTCTCAAATTGGAGTTCAGTGTATCGCCAAGGGGAAAGGTCGTCGAGCCAATTTGCATTTCAGTTTATTCTGACAAACTCTTCTTTTGGATTTCATTCCAAATAAACCGTCGTAGGACGCAGTATCTATGTGTTGCTTCGCAACACATAGACACTCCTTAAAGCCAGATAGCTAAATATACTTGTCACCCCCTGACACGCATTTTTTATTCTATTTATGCGCGTTTCAGGCCTTCCGGAGCAACTTTGAGAATTTGACCTCGGGTGACCTTGGGTTAGTGGTCACTTGGCGAGGTCATATTAACATTTGGTCTGTCTTGTGACCTTGTGTACCTACCCTGTAAATTTCATTGAAATTCGTCAGGGTTTACTGTATGAAAAGTGTCGACGGACGGACGGACAGACAGACAACACATTCACATAGTGTCTTGCTTACGCAACACATAATAACTGAGCATTTATGCATACTAATGACTGTTGTACAGGGTGACACGTAACGTTAGCCCCCCCCCCCCGCCTGGCCAGAACAATCAGGGGGAGTCCGACAAAATGTAAGATACGCATGTTGTAGAGAATCTTATGAAGGATGTAGGGAGGTATGTAGCGGTGCTGACGAGCGATTAAGTAACAATTTGGCATGAAGAAACGCATTTTTCAATGGGAATGTGACGAAAACACGCCCAAACTATTATTTTTGAAAACTTTGCCGATGCTATTATGCTATCCTTTTTACAATATTTCTATGCAATTTTTAAAATGTTGTTTCACTGGTTTGGAGAAAGTCGAAGCCACCGAAAAATTGACTTTCTCCAAACAGATTCAACAAAACTTTAAAAATTCCATAAAAATATTGCAAAAAAGATATATAGCATCGGCAGATTTTTCGAAAACTTTATTTTGGGCGTGTTTTTCTCAAGTTCCTGTTGAAAAATCAATTTTCTCATGCGGATTCTTACTTAAGCGCTCCTCAGCGCCGCCGCAGGTACGGATTTTCAAGCGGTATGGCGCCCTAGATCCTTCATAAGATTCTCTACAAAATGTGTATCTTACATGGCCAGGGTGGGCAAAGGTCGCCCTGTACATGTCATGGTATAAGGCTTAGGAAATTTGCACGGCTACCATGTACATCGTTTGCAAGAAATATCTATCCGAATCATGGGCATGGACTAGCTTTCTGCAATTAACATTTCGGTTTTTTTGTCTAGACCCTGTATCTGCATACTTGGGCATCCCATATGCGTCTCCACCCATCAATGCTTACCGGTTTATGCCCCCAGTGGCCCCACTGCCATGGAGTCCTGGAACTCGGCTTGCCTCATCTTTCTCACCAGCTTGTCCACAGCGATTCCCCGATGTCTCCAACAAGACCAAGGCTTTGCTGTCTATGACGACACAAAGATACAATTTTCTCCAAAGACTAATTCCACACTTGGCTAATCAGAGTGAAGACTGTTTGTACTTGAACATGTACGTGCCAACCGTCCCTCCAGGTAATGAACGTTCCGCTATATTCAACAACTAGCAAGTAAGCCCGTTCGTGTGGAATTAGTATTTTTAAGGTACGAATAATAATGAATCAGATGCTGGCGGTAGAACGCCTTGCCGGATAAACTCAACATATGGCATAGACCAAGGTATACGCTCCACCGGCTGCGCCGGGGGGTTATAGATGAGAAAAGTAATGCTACGGGTAATGCAACATTCCTGATGTACATGTAAGATACGACGGGTTCTGGGGGGTGTCCGGTATTTGCTCACTTTGGTTGGCTTTGGCTACACTAGGTGTGAATTTTTTTTGTGACGGTATTTGCGTGCTCTGATTGGTGTTACGTACATACATGCTGATTCAGGTACTTGCTACGAAAACCCGCCAACTTTTCTTTTCTATCGTATTATATATGTTCTATGGCTCATTGCTCCATTCTAAGTAAGGGACAATCCAATATGTAATCCAAAATTTTGAATAAGGGGTCATGAAGGTCACTCTGAAAAAAATTGGCATAACCCTGGATCATATGGGGTCACGTAGTAAGGAGTTGTGATATTAAGCTGAGAGGGCAAGGCCGTGTCAGACATCCCCCATGATCTAAGTTCCTCAATTTAATTTGAACAGAACTCAAGTTGTCTAGTATTTTTTAAACCGTTTCTTTTAAATGGTTCCTAAATACTTTTGAGACACCCGACAAGAAAGAGAAGCCGCCCGTCTGGCTTTGCGCTATTCAAATAATATAAACGGTTGTGGTGGTTTTCTCATAAATCAAAGCTAATTCTCTTTTGCCATCACGTGCCACTGCCATCTGCGCTGCGGTCCATAGACCTCAGGCTAAGAAGAATCATTAAATTCATTAACTACATTCTGTCGCAAGACATGTCGGCGGAAGCATAACTTGAGTTTAAATTTTAATGGCTCTTGATTTGCTTGCTATACGCCAAGCACGATGGGTTTCTACCTATGTTTTTATTATAATGGTTCTAGAAAGCAAACACAAACACGATATACAAAATGAGCCGAAATGTGAAGTCGACGATACCAACTGTTGAGTACTATACATAAATAGTAAGTGATTGGGGTGTGAGTCTGGGTTAATTTCTAATCCCGATTGAACTATTTTCAGGGTTTGCACGTCATCATTGTCCTCCATTTTCATATTTAAGACTCACCTTCCTTCAGCATTCCTCATTGCATGCAATGCACATTAAAGTAAAAAAAGAGGCTCATTTTTTGATGACATGGTTTATGCCGTTAAGCGTTATGGATATATTATACGCATTCCAAGTTTCCGTTCTGCAATGGCAACTAACTGCACCTCATCATATCTATTATCTATGTATACTACAATCATACGCCCAAACTAACGAGAGGAACGTCAGGGCGTTTAATTTTAGAAAAATTTGAAATTCTTACCAGTGAATTCTGATACGACGAGAAATCTGGAATGACATTTCATTCGTCGAACATTTCAGGTTTAGGTCAGCAGTTGACCCGGATTTGGATTTTGGAGGTGTGTTTGTGTGTGGGGTTGGTACGTCTGCTGAGTCCGTTCGCTCCTTCAACCCGTGGGAAGAGAGCGAGAGCCTCTCGCTCGAGAGGGGGCGGGAAAGGAAATGTGAGACGAGGCCCAGGACATTCATGCCATTCACGCATGCACAAATACACAACCAAAATTCAAATCCGGGTCAACTGATGCCCTAAACTTGAAATGTGCGACGAGTGACATATTAATTCAGATTTCTCGTCGTATCAGAATTCGCTGGTAAGAATTTCAAATTCTTCTGAAGATATCCGCCCTGACGTTCCCCTCGTAAGAAATAGATCTTGACAGTTGGGAAAGATGGATTCATCGTGTACGCCGTAGTGATTCTGAAAACAATCATATCTTCTCTCTTTTCTTTACATTTTCTATTCATTCCCGAACTCTTGGACTACGTTATTGAGCTCCGGATTTGAAAACCACTTTATCCACATTCCTGGCCTGCTTAGCTTTCATCTTCTTGATTTTCATAAAAATAATCGAATCCATTCAGAACTAGTGGATTGTCTGACATGAATAACAATGTAAAAATCGAATATATCTACAGTATTTAATACAAGAAGCAAAAGTGGCAAACGAAAAATGTATGAATTTACTTTCCTACACCCAACATTCTTGAAATTGTCGATATCTTCCTTCAGAAACTACCGTATTAAATCAGTAGTTTACAAGTGATAACTTTGGTTACCCGAATTAACAGAAGAATTCCATTGCAGTGCCTTTGTTCTAATAGATTCGGACGTGTACTGAAAACAGTGGCCATAAAGATCTAAGACACCATATTTCTTTATTTACTACGTAATCCGTAATCCCATTCCGAGCGGGTGAGTAAGCAAGTGAAGTCTAAAGAAATGTGGAGAATGTGCTAAGAGGCTAAAACTACAATTGCCATTGGACGAAACACAATGCACGCGAAGAAGATATAGATGGAGAAAAGTATAGTTCACTCAACTACAATAATATGAAGTCTATTCTGTCCTGCTTTCGTGAGCACCCGTGTAGTGAACACAAGAACCGAAGCCTCAAAGCCTCTGGTTATAATTGCAATTTACACCATCAAAGGCAAACTAGAACCTTGGGACTACTTTAGAGGAAACACGTGTCTTGTGGTTGGAACTTAATAATGTCCTCTATTGCAATTTGGATCTATCTAGATCTTTAGACTGGGCCTAAACTTCATGGAGAAATCTGTTGGTGTTTCCGTATTTTAAGAACGTCCAAAACGTTAAAGTATTTCAAATCGTTAGATTATATCTCCATTATTAGCCCGTAAGTATTCTGTTGAAACTTTCACCACATCCAAAGCTATGTGACAATGTGACAAGACGAGACACTGCGCATGCGCCGTAGTAAGTGAGGAAAACGCGAGGCGTTGACGCAAAATATCTGGCTCGTCCAGATATTTGGGTTTCGCGCTTTTTTAAAGCAAAATATGAAGAATTCTTGACGCGTTTGTCGAAGACGCTGACGCAAAGCTATGTGAATGAAAATACGTTGCCGCAAAAAGTAAAAAACGCTGACGCAAATGTTTATTTCTAAAATGATTTACTAAATTGGCTTCACTTTGTCTTCTCAATTTTAATTTGGACTAGCAACCACCCTCAAATGTATACCGAACTTTTTTTTTTGTAATGTCAGGGGCGGACATTCGACCCGGGAAGTTCGCGATTGTGTTTGTGATTCACGGAGAGTCGTGGGAATGGGGGAGTGGGAATGAGTTCGACGGATCCGCGCTGGCCAGCCTTGGAAACCATATCGTCGTCACCTTCAACTATCGTCTAGGAATATTAGGTGAAATTCCCCTTTCAATTTCTAATAAATGCCTTCACGTTTGTTCGCCAATCTAAGTCGGCTAAAGAATTTAAAGTTTTCCGTTAATAATTTTGCGGAATGAATCTCAAACAAGATTAATTGTATGTTGTCATGTCCTTAAAACGTCCAGGTTTTTTGAAGACAAGCAACCAACAGAGTAATTTCGGTTTGCTGGACGTGATCGCAGCTCTGCATTGGGTGCGTGAGAACGGAGACAGGTTTGGCGGAGACAGACATCGGATCACCCTTCTCGGATACAGAACTGGAGCTGTGATAGCAAATCTTCTCCTCGTCGCACAAATTTCAAAGGGTTAGCTCTCTACTTGTAACTTTTAGGAGAGCCAGAGTTAGTGATAGACTCATTCATCTTCATTACGTCTTATCCAACTGTCGTCGTCGGAAAACAAATTTCTTCACTCAGTTACGAATCATCACGGCTTTCCACAATTCTTGTCATTGTTTTGTCACCCCAAAGATGGTCTAGGAAAATTTTGCATATAATATAAGCAATTAATTTTTTAGACTTTTTCTTGTACAGATTTATTTCAACGTGCCATTCTCATAAGTGGCTCTGTGTTATCCCCATGGGCCCTGCAAACACGCCCTGAAGAAATAGCCCTTCAAGTGTCTCACCATTTGGGTTGTAAAGGACGCCTTCCACTCTCACACCCCGAGAGTGACTTGGCTCCTTGTCTGAGACAAAAACACCTTTCAGATTTATTAAATTTTGTGCCGGAATCTCCGAGATTTCTCTCACCATTCGCCCCGTACATTGACAACGTTCTGATAAAAAATCCCAAACTAGTGATGGAGAGTGATCAATTTGTTCGAGCCCAACTCCTCATTGTGTTCACGACCAGTGAGGGCATTCATGAGCTTAACGATGCAGAATTCCGTCATGGGTTTGAGTCTGATCACCGTGATCGTGTCCTAAGAACCCTGGTCCGGAATGTGTTCAATTACCACCAACAAGAGATTTTTGCAATCGTCCGGAATGAGTACACAGACTGGGAGCGTCCAATTCTTCATCCGATTTCATTGAGGGATGCAACCGTAGAAGCACTGTCGGACTGCCTTGTGATTGCCCCAGCCATTCAATTGGCTCTCACTCATGCCCGTCCTAAATTGGACTCAACTTATCTTCTACATTTTTCTCATGTCTCCAGGGAAGTGGACTTCACTCCGTATGAGGTACATTTTGGAATGTAATTTTAGTTATCCAGTTACGAGGGAAACGTCGGGGTGAGTATTTTTAGAAAAATTTGAAATTTTTACAATTGATAGCTGAAGCGATGAGAAATCTTGAATGGGGGGTCAGTCCACCCATATTTGAGGTTTAGGTTAATAAGGTTGACCTTTGTGTTGAATTCTGGCAGTGTTGACGAGTCTGGCCCGTGTGTTCGTCCCTTGCCTCCCGTTCCTTCACTTCACCGTCTCTCCCCTTCCGTCACTGACGGAGCGAGCGAAAGACGGCGAGGCGAGGCGGAAACGGAGACGAGATAGAACGGCCATTCCACTCCCGCAACCACTGCCATAATTCAACACAAAGGTCAACCTTACTAACCTAAGCCTGAAATATGGGTGGAGTGACCTCCCATTCAAGATTTCTCATCGCATCTACTGATCTACTATCAATGGTACGATTCTCAAATTTTTCTAAAAATACCCACTGATGTTCCCCTCGTTAGTCCTATAAATTACTGTTCCACGAAATTCCTCCTTTCATTTTCTTTAATAATGTTCGACTCCTGAATTGACCTTCGTTTGGCATTTTTTGTTGAGTAATTATTCCTGTGATGCATTCTGATTTCTAAAGGAATACCGTAAAATACCGATAAGAAACCGGAACCCAAACAGTAACCCGGCCAAACCCGGTCTTTCTCTCTCTTCTCCACGTGTCTTACGGAGAAAGTGGTAAAAGTTTGTGACCTTTATTAGTGTTCCGCGGTTTGGCCTCTGACATACACTCTTTAGTTATTGGGCACCGTAGAAATGATCATTATCGACTGTATCAGCTCATCGGACTCCAACTGCAATGCAATGGCCGTAAGTCGGGAATGTTCAGTTCACATCAAACACACATCCTCGTTAATTTTCTAAAAGAGAGAAAGTCCATGAAATGAGTGCTAGTAAACACCGCACGTGACTCTTGTGTCGTGTGTGTCGTATGTAGTAGTTGGACCTTGGAAAAAACAAATCCTTTCTAAACCGACGAGGTTTTTCATTTTTACGACTACAACCTACAACTCATGTGCAGTAAAATTAAGGATCATGTAATGATTCGTGAGCGAAACACACTCTCAGCTTTCTCCGAGTTCTTGCTCCATGTAACACTAAACTGGTGGAAGAAAGTGTAGGCTATTCCATTGACATGATTAAAAGTCCCGTATAAGTTCTAATAATGTCGTTAACACACGCAGTGGACGCAGACGGTCAAATGTCGACAGTCTGCAGAGTGTACTTCCATGGTTCCTTTCTCCACTGATAAATCAATAAAATAACACACGTCGTACTCTGCATGTTTCAGTTGAGTACACAATACTCTAGTAAATTGTGCTTCTTGGTCTTACCATCTTAATTTCACCTTTAGAGTAGTCGTACTGACAGACTTGGGTCAATTTATTTAAAAATATAATTGATTACAAATTACAAATTACACCCTCATTTCTGATTGGAATTAATCTTAACTACAAATACATGGAGAAATTTCGAAAGTAATTAACTACAATTGCAATTACGTGGACAAAAATGGAAAAGTGATTAATTTGAATTACAATTACGTAATTGTAATTGAAAATGCAATTACAATTACAAATTACAATTCACATTACTTTGTCGAAACGATGATTTTAATGTGTGCTAACATCATATAGTTACATCTTTGCATTTGATGGTCAAAATTTTAAGTAATTGTAAAAGTAATTGAGAAAAATATAAATTCAGTTACAAATTACAATTACAATTACACACAATTTCTGAAGTACTTGATTACAGTTAGAAAGTACAGCTGGGATTCTGAAAGTAATTAATTACAATTACAATTACGAAATTGTGATTATATTTTGTAATTGAAATCACAATTACCAATGTAATTGACCTAAGTCTGCGTACTGACTGAGACAAACTGAGGACGTCGAAAATATGTGCATATTGAGGCTTCTTTGCATGATACCCAACTTTCTGTTTTTGCTTCAAAGGAAAGCAAATTGACATGGAGACAGTGGAGGGTGAATTTTAACTTTGTGGTTAACCTTCGTGATGTGAAAATGAATTGGACTATTGACACAGGAGAGGAGGGACATGTCACTCCCTCATGGATCATGTTCCACTTTCATGACATATGCCAGCACGCCAGAAGGCTAGACTCAATTTCGAAGAATGTCATGTCCGCCGTCTATGCCCATGCCATGGTTTAAAAAAAACTATTACTAGAATCATCACCCGGAGATAAAAAATGCTAGTCTGTGTGTAAGTGAAGTACATTTTGTGTCCGTTCTTACAGCGACTGGGTAGCTTGGCTGGAGACATCGTGCCTTACACAATGGGACTGCCTGTGACGAACAATGTGCCGGCCCTGGGTGCACAACCCTTCATTTCTCCTTGGGCCACTCTCGCCAACTTCAGCAATCAAGACTCTGTCGTCTCAAACTCTCTCATCCACTATTTAGCCAATTTTGCAAGGACTGGGTGAGACAGATGCTCTCATTGTGTATTGAAAACTGAATTGCATATTTTGAATTCTGCACTGTACTGTTTTTATAGAAATCCAAACACGAATGAGATTGCGGCCCTTGCGAATCAACCAGACTCCACTCGAGAGAGAATCCGCCTTCGCTCTCTCCAGTGGGATGCCTTTGACCAAATCACACAGTTGTACATGAACCTTGGGCTCAAACCTCGAGTCAAGAGTCACTACCGAGGTCACAGACTAGCACTTTGGCTCAATTTAATTCCACAAATTCATTTGCCGGGTGGAACGGACGTGGCTCCGGATCATCACGCCTTTCAAGACGACAGTCCTGAACTTTATATTGGTGAATAGTTTGATTTTAATTATTAACGTTTAATTAATTTTATTAATTTGAATACCTTATTTTTAGGCCCAGTCCGACAATTGTACCCCCTGTCCTTTGGTGATCAAATTCCTGGGTACGGTAGACCATATTTCCAACCCGTTCCGACCATAACACAAATGACTCCGCCCACTACGACAGCAGGGAGCATGGGAGTGGCGACCACAGAATGCATTGATCCGACTGGGGCTCCAACTTTCTCTCATGGGAGTGGATTGGCTGGAATGTAAGGCAACCATAATTTTTCACCCATATCGTATAGGAAATTGAACTACTATGGCTTACATGAGAATTGAAAAATTCAAAATAATTAGTTTTTATAATTTAAAAAAATCATCATTGCTTTTTTAGAAATGTCAAAAATTCGTTAGTTTTTAAAGTTGCAAATTGGCCAAAAAATTAACAATGAGGTTTCTGTCATAACTTCAGAGAGCGAGACGTCGACGATGAAGTGACACGGGGTCAAGGAATGCGGGAAGATCTAAGAGTTCACGGTGACTATGACTACTCCACGGCCCTCACGGTCACCCTCACAGTGGGCGTGTGTCTCATTCTGTTGAATCTCCTCGTATTCTCCGCCATCATGTGTCATCGGAACCGTGGGTTAGACAATGGACTGTCTGCCTGTGAGAGTGATTCCAAGTACCAAGTAAGAATTTCTTCCTCAATTTTCAATTTCAATTGTAAAAAAACTGGGCAGAAAGATGAAACTCATTTCTGACAATCCGGTGCAAATTAACAGAGTGTGGTTCAAAGACATCTGTATAAATCATGTATATCCAGAGGAGGCTGTAAGAGAATATTCTCCGAGCACACAGGTTTATGCTTCATATATGCCGTATTGCATTTCCGAGTATCGAAAGAGAATGGTCTTAAGCAAATTCTCTAAGAAGAATTTTGGGGCAACATGCTACAGGATTTGAGAATCTTCTCGAGAATATTCTCAAATATTATATGCTCGAGAATTTAACAACGTTAGTACAGAGGGTGTTATTTTATCTCGTGGACTATTTTGAAATTGGCGCGTCGCAAACTCAATTAAATATTTGTTGACGTCAGCGCAAAAAAAATGTTTAAAAAATCCAAAGTTCAAAATTTCTCAAAATAAATAAAATCAAAATTTAGATGAAAGATTTCCTAACCTATGTCATAAAAGCGATTTGGATTTCCATTTCAATTTTGAATTTAATTTTTCTAATTTTTTCTTCGAAATTTACTTCTTTCGAAATTTCAATATTTTCAGATTTTGAATTTTATTTATTTTGAGAAATTTCGAACTTAATTTTTTTTGAATTTTTTTAACATTTTTTTTTGCACTGACGTCAATATTATGTATTTAATTGAGTTTGCGTCGAGCCAATTTCAAAGTAGTCTAAGAGATAGAGAACACTGTTTATACAGAAATTATTGGCTTACAATTAGTTATTTAGGTATGCCGGTTGAGAATGTTATGGGTCACCTTGTAAGTATTGAGGAAAATTCCACTTTCCGAGCCTTGTCACGTACGCGTTACTTCTTCCTTTATTAGCAGTCGTATATTGCAATCCTTACTTGTTATCAGTCAGTATTAGACATCTGTCGAGTATTTTCTTGACGCCTTGATAGAACTCCACAGAGATCCTAAATAAAAGGACGGTGATTTTGTCAAAGGACACAATGGACGACTTGTACATTCCAAAATAATGCCTATTCGGTTTGATTTTACGGGCGGTCGCCTCTCCGGAATATTTATCACAAATTATAGACGCACTAGAGAAATCTGTATGTGTTTGTGTTTTCTTTATGTTAAATCTAATATGGGTTCAATTGATATAGATAACCTGTATTTGGATTACGGACATCAAAGCATAAAACGAATGATCATGTGTTAATGTTTCCACCAAGGTAGAAACGAGTTAAAAAAAGTAGTGAAAGTGAGGTCGGTTTGACGGGATAGGAAATGTAAGGTACTGTGTTATCAATTTATTATTCCACGTAGGCATCCAAGCACCCTGGGAATGACCCGTCGCATCCTTCAAGTTTACCCCGCAATATAACTCCATTTTATTTCCTCCATAAATTCAAAGCAACAACGTGTTTCTCTTGACTCCAGTCTCGGCATCGTATTTCACATTCCACCGCTTTCTCCTCATGAACATGAAATAAAAAAATGCTGTATACTTAAACCTTACCATACCATAGATGAAGAGCATATAAAGGATTAGATGGCCTACATAGGCTCAGAAATAAACGTAACTATATAGAAACTCCTCCTGGGGCTGTTGGCAGATGGCGCAGTCTTGTTATTCACGTATGTATTCTAATTGCATGGGGGGTTTTCACGAAGGGGAGAATACCGACCCATGTCGGGTGACATGACATTTGGCCCTCCCACTGCAATGCGAATGGCAAGACTGCGCCATCTGTCAACAGCCCCAGGAGGATTTCCTAGTTACGTTCATTTCTGAGCTAGAGCTGGCCATCTAATCCATTATATGTTCTTCATCTATGACCTTACTATAAGTTTGTGTAGGTAGTTAGCAGTGCAGTTTGAAGTTGCAGTTATAGTTCAAGCCTTTCCCCTTATTTTAGCAGGATTATCTACAAAACAAAATCAAAAAATTAGTTTTCATTTTTTATTATATTACCCATTGACAGGGTACATGACTGCATATAAGGGTATGACAACGACAAGCCAAAAAATTGATTTTTCACCAATTCAAATTTATCTCAAGAAGTACTCATCCGATCTTAAAAATTTCTTCGGATTTGGATTCCTCGCAGAATTCTGAGTCAGATAGGGTGTCTATCATTTTACTTGTCTAAACTTTATAACACACTTTTTTATTTGGTAAGTGTACATGATAGCATGTAAATTTTTCCTGCGCGGATGTTCCCATTTTCTCAACAAGTACTCATTCGATCTCAAAAATTCCTGCAGATTCGGATTTCTCGTAAAATGTTGAGTCCGTTAGCTTACATACAAATCCACTTTTATATTTCCATGCTAAACTATTTTGATCGAAACATGTACAGTGGTCTTATGGTTAAAAAGAGAGGTCCCGGGTAAGCACATACATTAGGACATCGAGTGACGGTTTCGCGCCAAAACGGCTACACATTGCATTGTCCTACCCTTCTCTACAGTCATGTACCCTGTATTGAGTATAGACTAGACTCTGGTCTTCTCCTTCTGCGCCACTCGGCACACGTGACTGGGCATGGTTTCAATTCCTCCTGGCAGTACAACTTTTTGGTCCAGGTTTTTGAATCTAAACAAACACGAGTCCAGCTGGACACGTGTTATTTTTTAATTTTGTTAAAATCTTTTTTTTTTTAAAGAAATTTTAATGTAAAAATAAAAGTTATTCCGTTTACTTGCGACTCAGCATGGGGAATGCTTTCAAGAATTTGCGCCCAAAATTTTGTGTTTTCAAGGATAAAAGATCAGAGTCTATGGAGACAACTATTTTAGTAATTCTCGTACTCGTAGGCATGGCTTCCGAGAGAAAAAGAGGCAGCAGAAGTAAATGGAGACTTTTAAGTCTGACATCTGAGTTAAGTGCCAAAAAGACTCGTTCCTTTTCCGCCGTGAAATTATATAGAATACCCAAGTCCTCTCTTCTTTACATGTCATGAGTGTTTTAACATTTTGGAGGATTCGAAATGCACCATGCATAATGCATGCAGTTCTAGTCCTGCATAACTTTCTATATTCTCCCAAAAATTAGTTTAACAAGGAAAGACATTTTCCAGTCCAGCGACAACGACAACGGCAAAGTGAAATCATAAGGGAAAGTTTTCAGGCATAACTTAACATAAGTGATCCAAATTATTCTACAATCACTCAACAACAATTTACATTTATTTATGGCAGGAAACTCTTAAATGGAATGAATTGAAACGCAATGGAATAAATTGAAACGTAGCGCGTAGGTGGAGGAAAGGAGTCTCGACATAATTTGTTCTCCTTTTGCTTTCTTCAGAATGAGTTCAACTGGACACCAAGTCCCAACTCCCACGGAGTAAATGACGTGACAAATTGCTGCTCTGGTCATTCATCATACCCAGGAGAGGGAATTCCAATGGGGCAATATCCTGAGCCGCATACTTCTTTTGTTCAACAAACACATCCACAGGATGGCATGGACTTTGACTCTTGTATTTCTCCAGGTGGTTCACTAATGAGGTCTCATGGTCATCAGCCCAGACCTCCCTCTCCACTTATGATGGTCATGATGTCCGGTCATCCAAACATGGGTGGTGGACGACATCAAGTGCAACTCCAGCAAATCCCACCATATTTCGTTCAGAACTCAGACCAATCGGCTCAACCTGGCTCAATTCGACTTTACATGAATCAGAGTGCAGGTACGCTATGAAATTATAGGGCAGGGTGGGCTAATACGCCCCACCTTCGAGCGAGTCTACTTATTAGTCTCGCCCCTGAAATACATGATCAAGGCACACCTACCAATGGGAGTGGGGCTATGAGCACAGTTTTTCAACAGTATTTTGTCGAAAACGTGCCCAAAATTACTTCTTTTCGTAAAATCTGCCGATGCTAACCTTTTTTTGCAATATTCTTGTGTAATTTTTAAAATATTGTTTGACCCCTTCGAAGAAAGTTGATTTTTCGCGGGCCAGGCCGGCCTGGAGACAAAATCCGATTCTTCTTCGTATAAATGCCTTGCCAGTAAAAAATCTACTATCTCTGAACGGGCCAAACTTAATTTTAAAAGTTGCGTTAAAAATATTGCAAAAGAGGTAGGATGGGCAGATTTTTCTAAAAAATTAATTTGAACGGGTTTTTGCCAAAATAACGTAGAAAAATCCGTTTCTTCCTACCCATTTATCTTAAACGCTTGTCAGCGCCGCTAGGTGCATCGGATCTTCAAGCAGAGCGGTTCCCTAGATCCTTCATAAGATTATCTACAAAATTGCGCATCTAACTTTTTGTCCGGCTCCCTTATATTTCCCTGGCCGGGGGGGCGGCGAAGGTTACGTACCACCCTGTAGAAAATGTAGGTCACCATTTTATACAAAAGAATGCGTAGTTTTAAAAAGTTTTAGTCTTTTGTACTTTCACCAGTCACCGTCTGCTTCCCACACTTTGACTACTAAATTTCGAATAATGAGAAATTTATTTATTCTTTTCAATCTACCTCGAAAAAACTTTTCTCCCCGTCAAGTGAACAAAGACTCTTGGTTTTTCATTGGCTCAAGTTTTGTGGAGCAAAATGTTTATTCCTTTGCTTGAACTATAATAAAAAAAACTTTTTTCTCTCCATGGAATGAATTTGCATAAATGGAAGAATAATCAAATGAACACCTATTTAAAAACGTTTCGGGCAAGGTGTTAGAGTTTAAAGTCCACCAAATAATGTAATTTTCAATTCTCAAAAATGTTTTTTTGTCAAAAATATCTCATTTTCTTTTCCCCATAAGGTGAGATGATGGAAATGGGTGACCCATCGAATTCCGCACTCCAAAGACAAAGACATCCCTCGTACGCCACAACCACAAACAGCATGTCCCGAACACTTTTGAGACAGAGTCAAGTCCAAAGTCCATCCAGTTCTGGTGATGCGAATTCCGTGTCAACTCCAAACTCAGGTCAAAATTCTGGGAACACGAACACGACGCTAGTCGGAGTTCTCAAGAGACACAACTCTTCTGCGTTGAACTCAACGGTCAAGAAACGAGTGCAGATTCAAGAGATCTCCGTGTGATTGCGATTACCAGAAAAAAAAAGAGAAAAAAACATTCCATTCCTCATACGGACTTCCTGGATACCAAAATGTACCAAACTCTTTTGGAAGTTCCCTAATTTTTGAAACAAATTTTTACAGTTACATTTTTCAAGAAGTACAAAGTAGAAGTGTGAAAATTTGTCTAAGAATGTCTAGAATAAAATTCCCATGAAGCATTCTTCGCTCATGTCCATCCATGCTGGGGCGGCACAACTATAAAGTTCATAAGATATTATTATATTTGTAAACTGTTAAATTGTTGACGAAATTTGAAATTAAATACTTGAAAATACATCAACCTCAGTGTCGGAAATGATTAGAGGAAAAATCAAGGTTAACTTGATGTCTGGACTCGGATTTCCTGAGATTTCCACCAACCACCAGTGCAGTAGTGTGTCGTCTAGTGTCTATGTCCTTGTTTTCAGTCCGCGAGTGTGAAAAACTGCACTCTTGCAGTTGGGGCAAGTTGGGGTGTCCCGCTTCTTTTGGTATCCACTGTATCCACCAGGACCCTCCTAGTGATACTGTGTTTAGTTTTTTTCTATTGAAAAACATGAATTTTCTATGAACCATGAGTGAATATTCTGTCCACACAAAAATTATTCAGCACTATAGGAGAGTTTCCCGGCTCTATAGCATGTAAGCACTGCATAGCCGTTTGGCCTGTACATTACATTACATAGATGCGGGGAAACTCACTTAATAATTTAATACGCTTGCAACTTTGTTTTGATTATCATGGGTCATGGGGGAATGATATAATTTAAAAGGAATTTTTTGCTATTTTTTAAAAAAATATACGAACATGAAATAATTAAAGGAACGAAGTTAGTTATAGGTTGAAGTTTGCTGTAATGTTAAAGTGCACGGAGGATTTCAGATGTACTTGCCAGGCCGCACGGCCATCTCCGGGATATTTGCTTCAACTATAGTATTACATTGTTGTTCATTCATGTTTTGTCTCTCGCACAACCATATCATGTTGTCAGAAATAAAATGGAGGTTACAAAAATTGGCTGACCAAGACAAATTTTAGCCAAGAATATTCTAATTTTTGCCAGAATGACGTCATAATTTGTTGAA